>CAKNXH010063884.1:9749-44895 GCA_932178445.1 Andricus quercusramuli
TATATATATATATATATATATATATATATATATATATATATATATATTGTAGTTATAAATAACATAAAACGTGTTCGCTTCAAGAAAGATAGTACATGTGGATCAGTATGAAAGAGCAAAATGATTTTTTCACATACATGTTGAATAAAATCATCATTCGGTAACATTCCAATCAAAAATTACCGTTATTGTTATTATTATCAATAAATATCGTGGAAACCGTGAGTGATAGGTCAAAATCTATGTCAGTTTATAATATGGATATCATATCACAGTGTAGTATATGCAGTACTCAAAAACTAAAAAATTATATCCACTTTTATCTGCCTCTTACGGTTTACGAGATAATCGTTGTAAGAGTAACAATAACGTATGGTTTCCCTCAGGTCCCGGTGGAACGT
The DNA here is from genome assembly GCA_932178445.1 of Andricus quercusramuli. NCBI lineage: Eukaryota > Metazoa > Arthropoda > Insecta > Hymenoptera > Cynipidae > Andricus > Andricus quercusramuli. The sequence continues at coordinate 10,151 of CAKNXH010063884.1, forward strand.
TTCTGGAAGGTTCCACTAGAACGTTCCCAAGCGGTGCAAATTTTACATGTTCCGGAAACGTTCCGTGCTGTTAGGTTACATAATTTTTTGTAAGGTCTAAAAATGAAATGTTGCATTCGGAGTCGTTTATTAGTGATGGCAGCTAGATTGGAATATACAATTATTGTTCATCATAACAGGAAGAGTCTATTATAGTAATGTTGGTATCTATAACTTCAGAAACTCTCAAACAATACAGAAATTTAATGTAGTTGTGGTGGCAATTCTGCCGAAAGAACCATACCCCTCTATTTAAGAGTTACATCCCAAAAGTGCTACATTTTTTCTCAGAAGCTTCAAAACAAACAAACGCATACAGTTGAATGTTTGTAGGGCTGCGTTGTCACTAATAACGAATAACGAGTTTGGAAAGGACAACTGAATTTCAAGATGTTTTGAGGGAGTTTCGGCCTTGAAACCATAAGCACCAAAATATTCAACTACATGGGACGCAGCAGCAGTCTTGAAATATATAGCCGAGCGATCTACAATCTACAGAAATAAAAACAACCTACGCTTTGTACTTCCTTCACACTTCAAGCCTATATCAGGATAGCAGCCTCGCTCAGAATAGAAAATGATAGAAAGTTGTTTATCACATACAAGAAGCCTTATCACGAAGCAGCAACGCAATGCATTAGTCGTTGGAGCAAGCAAACCCAGCAAATAATTGGTATAGGCACCGCAATATTCACAACGCATAGAAAAAGACACTCTGTTACTTCAGCTGCTCAACGAAGAGGAGCAAGCAGTGACGTCGTCATACAAACAGTACTCAGTTGAAAATTTCTGTACGGGAACCTCGAAGGATCCTGAGCATGTTCCAGTACACTAACCTTCACACGAACCTGTAAAGGTAATCTTGACGGTTCCTATGCAGAAATTTGGTGAACAAAACTGTACATGATCCTGCAAAGCAACCTGTATGCAAGCTAACCTTCGAATGATGCTGTACAGGTTCCTTAACATAGTGAATTGAGGTATGGGTTCATGTACAAGATCTTGTCCAGGATCCTGTACATGTTTCTGTACAGGAACTAGCGCCTCAATTTACTTTGTAAAGAAATCCGTACAGGATTATGAAAAGATTTCTTTGTCGCCGCAGGTTCCTTTTCAGCATCATGTACAGTTTCCTTCGCCAAATTCCTGCACAGGAACCAGAAAGACTACCTGTACAGGTTCGTGGGCAGGTTTCTGTACAGGAACATGTGCAGGATCGTCCGACGTTCCTCTACAGGCATTTTCAGCTGGACAGGATAGACTCTGGAATCAACAAGGTAGCTGACACAAATTGCGGTGAAACTCTACTTCAGGTGAGGTCGTTCTGTAGTTCAATTATAGTCTCCAAAATCAGTAATTTTATTTCAACTTTTGTCTCTTTTTTTGATAAATATGATTATAGCGGAACGTCTTTGATATAATAATTTGGATGTTGGTGTAATATTCCAATGTTATCCTAATCGAGTTGAATCATCCATATGAAATTTGATAAAATTTCAATCTTCCTTTCTTCTAATATACTTACAGGATATTTTGTCTGTATTACATAGGTTTTTCTACATCGACATATAAGTTTATACACAACGTTGAACTGGTCCAAGGTCTCTAAATGGTCTTTGCCTAGTTTGATGAATTCAATCAGTTACATATCTACTCGGTAACCAGTTTTCATATCAAATTTCTTCAATGAACGTTCAATATTTTCTGAAATATCTGCAAGGAAATTAGCCAAAATGACTCGTTTTTTGTCTTTTATATTGTCAATATGAAAATTTTGGCCAGAAAGTAGTATTGCGGAATCTACCATGTTCTTGATATTTGCAATCTTATAATGTGTCAGATGATTTGAATAGAAATTAAGTAGTCTATCTCAGGAAGTATTTTTACGAAACCAATTTGTTTTAATATTATCGCTATTGTCTCTAATGATCTCAATATTTAGTAAGGTAATAGAATTATTAGTTTCAATTTCAAATGTAATGGAGTCCATTCGCGTTTCAAAATTTTGTTTATAGTAACTGTCGTGAAATTCGAAAAATGTTTTCTCCATTAAGAACTTGATTTCCTATTTAAATTCATCAACAGGCATATTTGGTATATTTGGTTAATATCCCATTTTTTCTGCATATAGCTTGAGGGTGTCATAGGTAAACCAGTTGTCTCCATCACTGGGTATGTGTGCGTCGCCGTTAACCAACCCCTCCTTCGCGGATAGGCTAACTCGATACTCGATGGTAAGATTGAGGGGCTCCAAACCTATTAGTGCCCCCAGTGCCATCGTGGGTGTCGACTTCGAGGCAACAGTGACGCCTCTCAAAATCAGTCCCCTGATCCTTTACAGTCGCGACTTCACAGTCGACAGCTCGGCCCTGCTCCACCAGACCACCGCCGCATGGGTTAGCCTGGATTGCAAGATTGCTGTGTAGATCCACATAAGTGTCTCCGGTTTCAAACTCCAGCTTTTCGCTGTGGCTCTCCTAAAGAGCCATGCGCCATAGAGTCACTACTAGCTTCTTGCACTTGTTCTCCAGCTGCTCGTTCCATAACAGCTTCTTATCCAGAATGACTCCTACATAGTTAGCTCGTTCTTTGATTTCCAGTTGTTGTCCTCCAAGTTTCAGTGTACTCGTGGTCCCCCACTTATGCCTTCTGGTGAAAACAATCGCATCTGTCTTACTCAAATTAACTGATAATCCAGTTTTCTTGCACCATCAATTCATTATCATCAGTGCTTGCTGCATTACTCCGAAGAGCGCAGCCAGATGCTGGCCGCGCACGATAACCAGTATATCTTTCACATAGCCTATGACGTGGTGGCCCTGACTCGAGAATAGATGAAGCATTTCATCCACTATTGAGCACCACAGCAAGGGCGATAAAACTCCTCCCTGTGGACATCCCAAATCAACGGTTCCACATACAGTGGTATCACCCTTAGTCGTAGTTAGATTCCTGTTTGCCAACATGTGGCACGTCCATGACATGACTGGAATAGGCACACCATGTGTGATCATGGCCGCCCTGATCACCTCTCCAGAGGTTTTATTGAAGGATCCTCCGATGTCCATGAAGATTGCATTCGCGAGGCCTTTCTCCTTAAGTTGACGTTCAATGAAGTTTACTTCTTTGCTTAGGGCCTTCTTCGTCGAGTGACCAGCCCGATAGACGTGTTACTCCTTGTAAAGTGACCTACTTGACAAGGCCTCATTGCGGACATATCTATCCACAAGTCTTTCCACTGTTTTAAGTAGGAAAGATGTAAGAGTGTTCCCACAATTCCTTAACTTTTATAAGACATCGACCAATAGATATAGTGTTTTTCTGATTTCAAGTAAATGTATAGTTATTGATTACAGACGAAAATCCTTGAGTAAGGTATAACTCATCCTACCTGCTTTCAGAATGAAGACTTCACTCGTAATCCTCCACGCCGCCGGGACATGTCTCAACGTCAGACTAGTTCTAGCAAGTCTCACTGGCAGCCCTATGATGACCCCTCCAGCCCTCTGTAAGAGGACTAGATATATGCCGCCTGGGCCAGGAGACTTGCAAGGACTGAAGGACTTCAGGGCCCACCTGACCCTGGCGGGGGTGAAAATCTCGTTGGCAAGCTGCCGTTTCGGGCCCTGTTGAGCTCAAAGCGACATTGGTTGCCTCTGAGTTGTCGTCTCTTTTTCTTCAAACCTTGAAAAGCCCGGAAAATGTGCCTTGATCAGGTGAGCTAAGGTATCTGCGTTCGACTCTGAGTACCCCCTTCCGGGCAATTTCAGACTGCGGAGAATAGTCTGTGCAAAAATTGGTCTAACTCTCTTGCTTTGCCTAACGTATTGCACCCCTGTATTCATTCCTTATTGTTGTGAATAAGGCTTATAGTTCCTTTGTTTTGCCATCATTGATTCAGGAAATTAGACAAAAGAAAGGTCGACGCAGGCAGATTCGTTTCCTTGCCGGTATTAGGACTATTGCCCGGGCATTAGGCCTAATGCCGTACTCGGCCTAATGCCTATGACACCTATGACCTATGACACACCGAATCGGAGAGGAACAGCTCTCTGCCCTAAGAGGAAACACCTTCGACGGCAAGCAATAGCGCAGGTAATGAAGAACCCCTAATATGCCTGTTGCGGGGTGCTGAGTTAAAAAATTAGAGAAGTAGGGGACCTATCCCCGAGATTCCTGATGGTCTCGGAACCCATCTATTTCCACCCTAATAGGTGTGGATCTTTTAATCTGTGATTCCAGAAAAACACAACCGCTGTCAGCGAGCTTTACCCTAGTAGCAGCACAATTATCCGGGAGAGTTTTTGGTTGAGAGGAACCTCAAAAAAGTCTACGATTATAATTTTGGCATCTATAACTCCAGGAACACTTATAAAAATAGAGCAATGTAATGTAGTTGTGATGAAATTTCTGCCAAAAGAACCATACTCCTCTATTTAATCGTGCCATACCAACATTGCTACATTTCTTCTCAGAGGCCTTAAAACAAACAAAGTCATACAGCACGCTGAATGTCTGTAGGGCTGCGTTGGCAGTAGTAATGAAGAACGAGTTTGGAAAGGACAAGTGCAGTTGAAGATTTTTTAAGGGAGTTTCAGCCTTGAAACAACAAGTATCAAAATGTTCGACTACATTGAACCTAGCAGCAGTCTTGCAATACTTAGCCGAGCTGTACCCTAACGAAGACATCTCCTTGGAGGACCTGACAATAAAGTTGACAAAATAGCTTCATCCACGAGGAATTCAACTCAAATAAAATGCCTGCAAGACTTGAAACTTCGGGAATAAGAGGTAGTAAACCAGTACTAAGCACTCCAGCATCCTCGGAGCAACCTCGGCATTGTACTGCCTTCACACTTCAAGCTTATATCAGGATAGCAGCCTCGCTAAGATCAGCAAACGATAGAAAGTTGTTTATCACATATAAGAAGCCATATTATAAAGCAACAATGCAATGCATTAGTCGTTGTCTCAAGCAAACCATGAAAAAAAGTGGCTGCTCAACTGAAAAGAGTAGGCATTATCATCAGACAAACAGCAGGATGGACTCCAGAATCGACAAGGTAGCTTGCACAATAGCGGTCGAATTCCAATCCAGGTAAGTTCATTCAATCCTTCAAGTATACTGTTCAAAATCAGTTATTTCATTCAAACTATTGTTTCCTTATTTTTTGATAAATATGATTTCAGCAAAACGTCTTTTATATCATGATTTGGATCTTGGTGTAATATCCCAATGTTACCCCAATCATGCTTAATTATCCGTATGAAATTCTATCAAATGTTTTGCAATTACTTTGTGGTATTTTGGATTTGATCTCATATTATTTTGGTATTTTTTCCTTCTAATACTTATAGGACAGTCAACATTTTTAATAATAAATTCTTTTAATAAACGTTTAATATTTTCTGAAATACCTCCATGAAGATTAACACAAATGAATTGTTTTTTGTCTCTTATATCTTTATGTTGTTTGTCGTTATTATGAATGTTCTGCATTACTTTTTTCTTTTCACGTATTCCTGTTTTTTTTCTCATATATATTTAAAAATTTTTTTTAAGACAATTTTATTGTCATTTTGACAAGTTTTTCTAGGAAGTAGTATTGCGGAATCTATTATGTTTCTGATATTCGCAATCTTATGTTGTGTAGGAGGATTTGAATAGAAATTAGAGACAAAAAGGGATTTTAATTTTCAATGGAAAGCAGTTGAACTGATCCAAGAAAGACCATTTTTTTTATAAAATAGTGGAATCGCCAACCAAAACAGCTTAACCATCAACGAAACATTTTCACCAAATAGTTGATTTTTCAACCCAAAAAAATTAATTTGAAAAAAATGATGAAACATTCGTAGCAATTTTTTATATAGTAGTTAATTTTTAAACAAAGTATTTTATTTTTCAAACAAAAATATTAATTTTCAACAGAATGGTTGAATACTCAACAAGAAAGATTAATTTCCAACCAAAAAGAATGCATTTCCAACCAAGAGAGGTAAATTTTTAACCAAGAAAGATGAGTTTTCTAACTCAACAGTTGAATTTGTAACTAAAGAGTTTTTTTTTTTAAATCAAAAATAGAATAGTAAAAATGTTCAGTTCAAAAAATTGATTTAAAAAAAAACGAATTTTTAACCTGTTGAGTTAAACAAAAAAATGCGATTTTTTAACTAAATAGTTGAATTTAGAACCAAACATAAGAATTTTCAACAAATAAGTTAATTTTCAACGAACTAGTTTAATTTCCCACTAACTTATTGCATTTTCAACAGAATAGTTGAATCCTCAACCAAATCAGATTACTTTTCCACCAAGCAGTTGAATTTTCAATCAAAAAGGATCAATTTTTAACCCAGAAAGATGACTTTCCTACCACAAAAGTTGAATTTTTAAGTAAGATTTTTTTAAAGCTAAAATAGGAAAGTCAAAGTTTTCCACAAGAAAAAACGAATTATGAGCCTTTTGAATTACACCAAAAAAGATTATTTTTTTGCAAAGTAGTTAAATTCGCAACCAAAAATATAAATTACCAACAGAAATGTTAATTTTCAACCAAATAGTTTGATTTTCTACCAAATTGTTGAATTTCCAAGAAAATAGTTGAATCCTTAACGAAAACAAATTAATTTTCAACTGAACTTTTGACTTTTAAACCAAAAAGGATTAGAAATTAGATTATCACCCGAAAATACGAATTTTCAACTAGGGAAGATACATTTTTATTTAAAAATATCATGTTCAAACAAAAAATGGAAAAGTTACATTTTCAGTTTTAAAAATGAATTGTTAATAATAAATGAAGTAGTTGAAATTTAAACATTCAACCAAGTAGTTGAATTTCCAATAGAGAAGTTAATTTTCAACTCATAAGGATTAAACATTAAATTTACACCATGAAAAAAAACAAATTCTCAACAAAATACATGAATTTTCAGACAAATTGTTGAACTTTCCACTTAAAGGATATCAATTTTTATTCAATAATACATATCATCTTCGAACAAAAGATGGAATATTTATATTTTCAGTTTAAAAAATTAATTCTTGATAACAAAGAGAATAGATAAATTTTTAACTTTTAACCAATTAGTTCAATTTTTGACCAAAAAATATGAACTTGAAACCAAATGGTTGAATTTTCAACTAGAAGAATACTTTTTTAACCAATAATAGAATAGTCAAAATTTTTAGTTACAAAATTAATTTGAAAAAAATAATGCTCAACATGTTGAATTAAACCAAAAAAATTATTTTTTAACAAACTAGTTGAACTCACAACCGAAAATATGAATTTTCAACAGAAAAATTAATTTTCAACCAAATAGTTTAGTTTTCTACAAAATTAATGAATTTTTAACAGAATAGTTGAATCCTCAATCAAAACAGATTAATTTTTGATCAAACATTTGACTCTTAAACCAAAAAGGACCAAAGATTAAATTTTCACCGAAAAAGAAGAATTATTAACAAAATACATGATTTTTTAGTTTAAAAAATTAGTTGGTAATAACAAACGGAATAGTCGAATTTTCAACTTGTAACCAAGAAGTTCAATTTTTAACCAAATAGTTTAATTTCTACCAAATTGTCGAATTTTCAAGCCAAACAGATGCATTCTCAACAAAACTGGTCACTTTTCAACTAAAATGATTAAATATTTGTGGCAATTTCTTACAAAGTTGTTAATTTTTAAACCACGCAGTTTTCTTCAATAAAAAAATACGAATTTTCAACACAAAGTTGAATCCTCGACCAAAAAAGATTAATTTTCAACCAAAATGGTGAATTTTCATATAAAAAAGATGACTTTATCAAAATAGTTGAATTTGCAACGCAAGGCGCAACCAAATGGTCGGAAATAAAAAAAAATAATCAGAAACAAATTAATTTTCAAACCCAAGAAGAATTTGTTAGAAGATAGTTGAATTTTCAACCCAAAAAGTTGAATCTTGAACAAAAAAATGTAATAGATATATTTTCAGTATCAAAAATTAATTCCTGATAAGAAATGGAATAGTTGAATTTCCAATCTAGTAGCTTAATTTTCGAAAAAAATATGACTCTCTAACCAAATAATTAAATTTTCAATTAGATGACTAAATTTCTAATCAAATAGTAGAATTTCCACACAAACGAAATGTCATCTAAGTTCGTAAATTTACTTCCAGTAAAAAATTTGAATAAATGTTGAAAAATTCAAAATGAGTTTAAAACATTTCAAGACTAATTAAACACAAACTGCAAACTTAAAAAATATCCATCTAATAATAAATAAATAGAATAGAAATATCTATCTACTAATAACAACAAAAATATAAGAAAATATCCATTAAACTGAATAGAATTATTGAACTAATGTTAAGGAATTCCGGTAAATTAACAAAATTCGAAAGAGATGATAAAATAATTCTGAATGAATTAGTGAAAATTCAGGATGAATCCAAATTAATTGGAAAACATATTTGAAAATCTCTACAAATCTAGGAAAACCTATAAAATGTCTCACTTCTTGTGAATGAATTCCTTGAAGTACATTAAAATATTATAAAATCCCGTGAAATTGTATGAAACTTTATAATATTTTCTTGCATCCTGGAAAATTTATGGAAATACCTTGAGAGCTTTTAAAATCCCATAAAATTATTGAAATCTTCGGAAAACTCATAAAATTCATTTAAATATTCTAAAATGATTGAAACCTTGCAAGTCCTATGGAATAGTTTCATATATTCCGAAGTTGTAAAAAAAAATCTCTAAACTCGCAGAAAAATTTTTTTATTTCTCCTAAAGTCATTCAAAGCCTTTAAAATTTCTTCAAAAATCAATAATATCTTGAAAGTATATTAAAGTCTTTGAAAATACTTTATAATATTTTAAATCCTATTAGGTTACCGAAATAAATGGAAAATTCTTCGGACTCTTTTGATATACCCTAAAACTTGACATAGGTCCTATTAAATCGATCTATATTTTCGAAATTTTAGGAAACTCTTTGATACAACACCCCATGCACATTTTTTCAAATCTCTCAAAAAAGCTTTAGAATCTTTTAAAATTCTCTTAAAGTTTTGAAATCCTTTAAAATCTTTGGAAATCAATTGAAACATTTTAAAGCCCTTGAAAATTCTTCAGACCTTTTAAAATACCATAAAATGATTCCAATCCTATGAGCAACATTACATTACTGAAATCAATTAACGAATTCCTAGGGTCTTTCAAACTACCCTAAGATATTCAAAATCATTCAGAATATTTTGGAATTCCTTGAATTTTTGTAAGCTCTTCAAAATCCCCTGCAATTTTGAAAAGTACCCTAAAATATTTCCAATCCTTTGACATTCTTTCAAATTATGGAAATCCTTTGATTCTTTAAACATCACTTGAAACTTTTTGAAGCTTACGAAAATGTCTTGACATCTTTTAAAATACTGTAAAAGTTCTCAAATCCTTTAGCAATTTTTTAAATTCCTCAAAATAATTGAAATCTCTTGGAAATACCTTGGAGTCTTTTCAAATTCCTTACATATTTATTTTGATTATTTTGAGATTATTCAAAAGTTGAAAAAATAAATAACAAATTCCTTGGAATTTACTGAAATTCTTTCGAATATTTTCCTACAATATATCAATTTGAGATCTTTTAGAATAATTGAAATTTTTTTAATGCTCTGAAATATTATTATATTAGTGAAATCAATTACAAATTCCTCAAAATATTTCAAATTCTTGAAAATCTTTTTAAATTTCTTGCAATTGTTCCAAGACCTTGAAAATTCCTTGGATTTAAAAAAAATACCTTATAGTCTTCAAACTTCTTTGCAATCCCTTCAAATTATCATGAAACAACTTTTGGACTCTTGTACCGGTGTTCCATAATGGGTGTCCCTATTATGGAACAGCGAAGAAATGTGTTGTTTTATATTAATATGGCTTATTTTATATTATTTTCTATATCAAATCGAACTAAATGGTACAATGAATTTTTATTTCAATCGTTCATAGAGATAAATAAATTGAATACAAGTTTTCATTAAAATTGAGAAACCTAACCTACAAAGGGCAATACTTTGAAGTAATGATCATGAAGCAGAACAGAGACGTGATGGAGGTCCGGCTCTAGAGTTTTGTTTCTTAACTTTGAAAAGTGTGGCGCTAGTGTACACCGACAGGGATACTACATGATAATCTCTTCAGAAGAGGCGCTTCATACAATTATGATAGAACTTCACTTACAGGTAAGTTCGTTTAATCATCTAATTATATTTTATTTTTTCTGAAAAATGTTTGTTATAGGGAATGAGTTTTTATTTAGGTGAATGAAAAAGAAGAAACAACCATGTAGGATGAAGTCAAAACTTAAGAAACTTGGTCAAAGTAAAGTGTAAATCAAATATTAGGTTAAGTACCCTTTTCGTTTTCTTTCTTTTATTGTACTCTATAATAACTTCCTGTGTTTTATTGATTATTCGTCTTTTTTCGTGAAAAATTATTCTTCTTGGATAAAAATTAATATTTTTCCTTGAATATTCAACAGTTCTTTTTAAATTTGTTTTCTCTGTTCACTGAAAAGTGTTTCTTAATTCACAGCACAACTTTTCTTGAAAATTTGTCTTGTTTGGTCGAACTTGACTGTTTTTTATTCAATCTATTTTGGTTGAAATTTAAATTACATTACACTGTTTATTGAGAATTCATCTTTTTTAGTTGAAAATTTAACTTCTCCGTTAAAAGTGTAACTCTTTTTAAACAATGAATTCTTTTCGTTGAAGATTCATCATTTTGATTGAGAATTCATCCATGATTGCAAATTTGACGACCATGTTGAAAATAAGTTTTTTTTTACTAAAACTTTAATTATTCCAGTCGAAAATTTAACTATTTCATCTTTGGTTAAGATTGTATCTTTTTTGGACGAAAATTTAACTGTTCGATTGATAATTGATCTCTTTTATTTAAAAATGGGAATATTTTGTGAAAATTTTTTGTACCTTTTTGGTATAAAATTCAATTATCCCACTTGAAGATTCATCATTCTGATTGATAATTCATTTCTGATTGAAAATTTAACGACCTTGTTGAAAATCAACTTTTCTAACTGAACATTTATCTATTCAAGTTGAAAATGTAACTATTTTGTTGGAAATTCGCTTTTCTTTTCTAGAAATTAGTTTTTTTTTGAAGAAAATTGTACTATTCTATTTTTTGAAAAAAATGTATCTTTTTTAGACGGCACCTTAACTGTTTAATTGATAATATTGATCTTTTTCTCAATTGAAATATTTTGTGAAAATTTCTTGTACCTCTTTGGTATAAAATTCAACTATTCCTGTTGAAGATTCATCATTTTAGTAGAAAATTCATCACATTTGTCGAAAATTGAACTGTTTGATTGAAAATCGTTTTTTCCGTTAAAAATTAATTTGTTCAACTTAACGTTTAACTATTCTATTTTTTGTTGAACATTCTTCTATATTTTTTTTTTAAATTCAACTAAAGGTTAAAAATTCATCATTCTCAGTCGGAAATTTAACAACTTGGTTGCGAATTCATATTTTGTGTAGAAAATTAATCTTCATGGTTGAATATTCATCTTTTTGGTTGAAAAGTCCTCCATTTCAGTTAAAATAGTCGTCATTTTAGTTGAAAATTTATGTGTTTGGTTTGAAATTCAATTATTCCAGTTGAACATTCATCATTTTATTTGAAAATTGATCACTTTGGTTGAAAATTCAACTATTTTGTTGAGAATTAATATTTTTTTGGTTGACAATTAATTCGTTCTACCCAAAGTTTGAGTATTATATGATAATAACATAACATAGTTCATATTAATATAATGAAAAACAAATTTTATTCCAAAAGTTCCTCTGTTCCAAAAATAATGCAAGCATTGAAAACGTGCCCTTCGATATGAAACACCCACGTTTCTCCGTTCCACAAATAAGGACCATTTTGAAAAAGGTGTACGTATTATGAAACAACTAATTAATAAATAAAGTTGCATCCAAATAAACAAAAAGCGCAGTAATCTCAAATCTATAAACCTTAAGCAGTACCACACACAGACACACTGCTGTTGAATATGAGCGGCCTACAGCAAGCAAACGTTACCAGCGTTACTCTCGAAAATCGTCAGAATCGACAACGACAATATCGTTTAGAGATTTTATATTAAGGATAAAACTTAACATAGGTTAATAATAAAATAAGTGAGAGTCATTTTGAAACAATAACGCTTTTATTCGGGAAAATTTGTTATATTTAATATTTGCACATTGTTGTTTTTTGAATATCTATTGATCGTGTTTCATTTTAAGCGCAGGAGGTCGCGGAGGTATCATTATAGGCTGAGATAAAGGCCGTGAAAGGGGTTTTTCCTCGGCTTCTAGGAGATCCTCTCTTACTCGCATCGTTTGTAGGTTATATTTAGTCGTTGGAGAATGAATAGGTGGTAAAGGACGATTGAAAATTTTGGCACTATTTTGATTAAACTTGTTACCGTTGTAACTAGTACTCATCTCTGCACCTAAAAAAAATAAAGATGTATGAAGCTTTTGTAGACTGACAAAATAGATTTTATAGTATCTTTAACACTTTTTTTAATTAATGAATATATTTTGCATATGTATAATTAGCTATATATAAATTGTAGGTATATCGCTAATTTTAAAACAAATGCTTTAAAGTTTGTTCAATAACAAATATCACGCTGAGAGAAAAGGATGGCTGGTATTACATAGTTTAGGTAAAAATGTAGTTTAAATCGAAGCAGTAAAAAAATGTTGTACAATATTTTTGTACAATAGAAAGTATTTCTCTTCTCAAGTGCTTTTTATTTCAATATTCTTAGTTTGTAGCTTACAAAACCAATAATTTGGAAAGCCGAAGAAATCAAAATTAAATTTTATAATTGAAAGTATTGAAAAATTAACAATTTTAAGGGTGTCTACTAACCTAAAAAACCGGAACTTTTTCAATATGTTTATTTATTGATAAAGATTGAAAATTCTCTGCACCATCAATTTTGCCATTTGAAATTGCAAATAAGTCATTTCACTTCATGATAAAATTCATTTATAAATGTTTCTAAACATCATTGATAACAGAGAAAATTTTAGTTGTAAATAATTTTTTCATAATAGAAAGTAACTCTGTTCTTAACATTTTGCTATCGCACTATAATTTGTAAACTTTTTCTCACTTAATGAATTTCAAGATAAATTGAAAAATATTTCAAAAAATTCAAATGATTTCCTAAAATTTCTAAAAAGAATGTAGAATATTATACAGAAATAATTTTCAAGTTTGCAAGATTTCAACATTTCAGAAAAAAATCGAGTATGTTTAAGAGATATTTAGAAGTTTCAAAAAGATTGAAAAATAATTGCGAACTTGGAAAGGTTTGAAAAATTTTATTCAGAATGTAGCTTTGTCAAGATTTCGAAAAACAGAGAATAGAAAAATTGTCTTAAAATTTCTGGGAAAATTCAATTTTTTTCAATCAAGTTTAAAAGAAAATATAAAAGCATTTTAAAAGACTACCAAAATTGTCAGAAATAATCCGGAAGCCGTTATAATTCTTGAATTTTTGAACAGATTGAAAAATAATTCAAAATTTAAATATATTTTTTCAAATGTGGATCTTTGAGGATTTTTAAACAGAACTTAGAAGCTTGTAAAGAATTTTGGAAGGTTTCAAGGGACTCAACAAATCTTAGGATTCATGGAAAAATTTTGAATGATTTTCTATTCTGAAAAATAAATTCTAAGAGAAATTTGAAAATTATTTGAAAATTCTTACAATGATTTGCTAAAATTTCGAAAAAGAATATAAAAAATTTTTAAAGTAGAATTTTTCAATTTTGAAAGATTAAAAATTTTTAGAAAAAATTCAAGTAAGTTTAAGAGATATTTAGAAGTTTCAAAAAGATTAAAAAATAATTACAAACACATTTTCTTAAAATATTTAGGAAAATTTGAAATTCTTCTCCATTTATAAAAATTAAGTTAGAGGGAATATTTGAGAACATTTCAGAAGATTGCGGCAATCAGAATTTGGAAAATATTTCAAAATTTTTTTGAGGATTTCCTAAAATTCCGAAAAAGAAAGTAGAATATCATAAAAAATAATTTTCAATTTTGCAAGATTATTTTATTATTTGAAGAGAATATTTGAAAACATTTCAAATGTTATCTAAAAGTTTCAAAAATGACCCAGAACGCACAATTGTTTTTATATTTAGAGAGAAATACAAATAATTTTAAAAGATATTTGAAAGTTTCAAAAGTTTTTAAAGGATAAAAAAATTTTAAATTGGAAAACATTGAAAATTTTTTACCAAATATGGATCTTTAAAGATTTTGAAACAAAATTTATAAATGTCTTGAGAATATTGAAATGTTTCAAGAGACTGAAAAAAATTTCTTGATATTCATGGGAAAATTTTGAATGATTTTTTATTTTGAAAAATGAATTCTAAGAGAATGTTTTTCAATATTTGAGAAAACACTTCGAGTGATTTCCAAAAATTTCGGAAAAGAATGTAAACAATTTTTGAAGCAGAAATTTTCAGTTTTGCAGGATTACAAAATTTCAAAAAAAATTCGAGTAAGTTTAATAGATATTCAGATGTTTCGAAAAGATTTTTAAGAAATTGAAAATTTGTGAAGGCATTGGAAAATCTAAAACAACTTGTAGCTTTGTGAAGATTAAAAAAATTTAGATCTTTGAAGATTTTTAAATAGAACTAAGAAACTTTTCAAGAACTTCGAAAAGTTCTATGAGAAAATCACAAAAGTTTTTAAAAAGTTCATGTAATTTCGAACAAAAAATTTAGATACATTTTTTTATTTCTTTGGCTTCAGCTATTAACTACAGATTAGTTATTGAAAATTCATTACAAAAATCCATTATAATAATTATTTATTTTTGATTGCAAATAGATTGCAAATGGTTTATTAATTCTTCTTCAAATTAATAATTAATTGCTCATACCAAAGACATTAAAAATAATATCTAAGGATTAATTAACAATTAGAATACGAAAAAGTAATTTCAATGTTTCATGAAAATTTAATTCACATGTGAAAAAATAAACATTTCTCTTATCAGAGATAACGTGGGATCAAGATAAATATGTTTTACTGGAATCTTTTTTTAAACTTCATTCAATGTTGATCTACATTGTTGACATTGTTTTAAAATAACACATATTACATATTCTGTGCTTTGAGATAAAAATCCTTGGGCAGAAATATCACTTGAAATGAGTTTTTAATAAATCTAAAAATAAAAATTAAAAGAAGATAATTTGATAAATAAATATGAAATATTGAATAAAGAGATGAGATTTAAATAAGTATAATAAAAATTGTTTTGGTTTTCTCTATTTAAAGTACGCCATGACTATTATTATTATTATTATTATTATTATTATTATTATACCATTAAGCCATTTCCCTTTACGAAAATTTCAGTACAAATAGCCAGATTTTTTGGTAAAAACAAAGCTGGTAAAGGGGCTATTTTTCGGGAAATTTCAGTACAAATAGCTACATTTTGTCGAAAATTTCAATTTTTAAAGAAAGGCAAATATTATCAATGCTCTTTACAGGTCCCTGAAATATTTGGTCAATACTTGAAATCTTATCATTGTTATAATAAAGTTAGAACTAAGTCATTTTGTCAAGTTTTTAGAGAAAATTCCAAAATTTTAATGTTTCCTTGAATTTTAAATAATATTTGGAATAATAAACAATGTTTAATGTTATTTAAGAGAAGCTCATACTCGTGCCCGTTACTAAAAACAGAAAAAAATATTGAACCAAAATAACACATGCAAATTTTGTTCAAACAAATAAATTCATGTTGATCCAAGAAAATATTTCATTGATACATCAACATTTTTTTGTTGATTCAACCAAATACTTTCTCAACCAAAAGATATGGTTACAACAACCGAAAATTTTAGTTGGGTCAATCAAATAATTTTTTGTCCATATGATAAAACCATAATAATAAACCATATTCTATGGTTGAGCCACCCAAAATTTTGTTGATTCAACCAAATACTTTCTCAACCAAAAGATTTCGTTGGAACAACCAAAAAATGTAGTTGGGTCAATCAAATAATTTTTTGTCCACATAATAAAACCATAATAATAAACCATATTCTATGGTTGAACCAACAAAAATTTGGTTGATTCAACCAAATCGTTTTCTGTCCGTAAAATTGTAGATTATTAACGTTATGAGTGAGTTGAAAACCAATTTTTATTAAGAAAATATTATTTTATGCTTACATTGAAAATGAATTGTTACGATGAAAAGAAGGAGAAGGATTCCATGGCCGGTTTTCATTTTTGAAGAATCTTTTAAACGGTGTGCGAATAACTTTTTGACAGAATTCGCTACTATTTATAACAGCAATAAGCCGCTATCTAGAGTAGAGCGCGATGTTTGAAGTGAAATTTATTACACGTAAAACCTTCAGAAAGATCAAAGATACAATGTTCATGATTCCGCATTAGATGCAATATTTATTTATTTCTTAATTTAGACCTTACAACTCTAAAACCGTTAACGTCTGATAGCGTTAAAATCATAATTATTCCAGTTTCAAGTTTTTAAAATTCATAAGTTCATTGAAATGAAACTAAAATAAAAAAATCGAAGCATTTTAAATCAAGTTTTATATTTATTTTATGAGTATGCATTTAAATATCTTTTTTATTTATAATATTTAGTTCTTTCTAATTTTTCTCGTTTTTCTTTGGCTCATTATGTGGAACTTCTTTTCTTTTATGTTGAGAATTTAATTTTCTTGAATGAGGATTTAAGTGATTAAATTAATTTTATTAATTTGACTTATATAATTTGCTTGGAAATTCAGATAATTTCTTAAAAGTTGAACTACATTGTTAAAAATTTATTTTGTTGGTTGAAGAATTGAATATTTTTTTGAAAATTGTTTTTTTATTCGTCTTTTTGGCTTGAGAATTTTATTATTTTGGTAAAAAATTTAATTATTTGGTTGAATTTTAACGCTTTAGTAGATATTTTATATCTATGGGTTAAAAAATCCACTGTTTTCTAGATATTTTTCCTTTTTGGTTGAAAATTCAAATGCTTGCTCGAAAGCTGAACTACATTGTTAAAAATTAATTTTATTGGTTGACGTATTAACTATTTCGTTGATTTTTCTTTGTAGAAAATAAATCTTTTCGGCTTAAAATTGAACTAATTTTTCTATTGGAAATTCCTTCTTTTTAGCTTAAAATTAGTATTTTGAATCAAAAATTACCTATTCTATTTTTGGTTAAAAATTGAATGTTCTTAGTTGAAAATAAAACTGTTTTGTGGAAAATTCGTCTTTTTGGCTTAAAAATTGTATTCTTTTGGTAACAAATTAAACTATTTGGTTGAATTTTAACGTTTGAGTCGAAAAATTATATTTCCGTTTTAGAAATGGCACTGTCTTCTAGAGAATTTTTCTTTCTTGATTGAAAATTTAACAATTTGATTAAGTTTGTTTTTTTCTAGACTGAAAAATCTTTCTTAGTGGAAAATTCAATTCTGGTTCAAAATTCTACTTTTTGGTTTAAAAATGCATTTCTTTCGGTAGAAATTTAATCTTTTTCCATTGAGAATGCAACTATTTAAAAAAAATGATCTCTTGGGCTGAAGATTCTGAAAATCCATTTTTTTTTGTTTTTGGTTGAAAATTTCACTATTTTTTCGAAAATGAACTTTTTTATTGAAAACTTGTATTTGCAGAATAACGAATGAACTATTGTGCAGGAAAATCGCCTTTTGGGTTGAAAATTAAAAAATTCCATGATTTGATTGAAATTTTTTTCTCTCTTCACTGAAAATTTGAATAATCTTTCTGGGTCGAAAATTCGACTCTTTTCTTGGAAATTCGTCTTTTTGGTTTGAAAATTAAAGTCTTCTCCTAGAAATTTGATCTTTTTTAATTAAATATGCAATTTTTTGTTTTAAAAAGTAATATATTTTAGTTTAGGATTTTAAGAATTCGTCTTTTTTGGTTGAAATCAACCGCTTTTTATTAAAAATCAAAAATGTTTGTTAGTAGAATATCAACTATTACCTTTTTTTTTGTCAAATCATCTTTTTTTTGTGATTCATAAATAAAGTTGCAAATTTATCTCTTTGGTTAAGAACTGAACTTAAAAATCAACTCAAAATTTAATTATTTCATTTGTACTTTTTATATCTGAAAATTTAACTGTTTGGGTCGGAAATTGATATTTTTTAGTTGAAAATTCGTACCTTTTGGTTGAAATTTCAGATTTTTAGTTATGACCTCGAATTAGTGTTTAATAATTAATTGATTTGTTTTCGAAAATTCATCAATTTGGTTGAAAATTCATGTTTATATTCATCATTCCACATTAGATGCAATATTGATTTATTTCATAATTTTAACCTCACAATTCCAAAAACTGTTATTCAATATTTTCACAAAAATATTAGGAAAATTATTTTTTAAATCTTGAAAGACCTTCTAAACCTCCTAACCTTTCAAAATTATTCAAATTTCTTCTGATTTTTTTTTTAATTCTGCAAAATTAAGAAAATTGCCCTGAAATTTTTCAGATTCTTCTTTCAGAATTTGTGAAATTTTTTGAAATCTTTTCAAATAATCTCTTAAAATGAATTTTTCGAAATAAAAAGTTATTTCAAATTTTGCCAGGAACCTAATTTTGTTTTCTTTTTCGTGAAGCCTCATAAAATTCGCCTCATAAAAATTTCTTGTAATCTTTTCCAATGTCCTCTTAGAATTCATTAAAAAAGAATCATTTGAAATTTCCCCATGAATCTTAAGAACATTTCTTTCATTCCCTTGAAACACTGGAAAATTCAGTTTACCTGAGAATTCTTCAAGTCCTGAACAATTTAAAAAATTGTCTCAAAGTTATCCATACTCTTTTTCCACACATTTTCAAATTTTTTGAACTTAAAATTATTCTTTTAAAATAAAACCTGAAAAATTAAAAATTTTCCGAACAATCTTGAAAAAAATTATTCATTCAAAAATGTTGATATACAAAGTTGATGGCGCGGAACGGAGGTACGTTTGAAATAAAACGTGTTTTTTATTATATTGATATAGCTTATGTTATTATTATATAATAGTGAAACTTCAAGTGAAACAAATTACTTTTAAACAAAACAAAAAACAAGAAATGGTAAGTTGAACAAATAAATTAAAAAAAGGATTATTAACCAAATAGTTCAATTTTCAACCAATGTGATGAATTTTCTGCTAAATTGATGAATCTTCAACTGAATTAGTTGAATTTTATAGCAAAAAGGTACACCAATTTTTTACCAAATAGTTCAAATTTTCAATAAAAAAGATCAATTTATCAACCAAATAGTTAAATTTTTATCCGAAAAAGATACATTTTCACCCAAAAATAGGATATTTGAATTTTATGCTTTAAAAAACTATTTTCTAACAAAAACAAAAAAAGAATTGCAACAAAATAGTCAAATTTGTAGTTAGAAAAATTGATTTTCAACAATGTAGTTAAATTTTCAATCAGAGATGAATTTTCAATTGAAATGATGAATCTGCAACCAAAAGAATTTATTTTCAACAAAAAAGTTTAACATTCAACCAAGCAATACAATTTTCAACTAGGAAATATGAATTCTCAACAAGGAATGTAATATAATTGAAATTCCAAACAAAAAAGATTTCAATTTAAACTGTTGACTTTGCAAGAAAAAATATGAATTTTGAACCAAGAAGATTAATTTTTTTACCAAAAAGGACGAACATTCAACAAAACAAATGAAGTTATTATGAAACATAATAAATGAAAAAAAAAACCAAAAGGATACTTGGCCTAATATTTCATTTTCACTTCAATTTGAATAAGTTTCTTGTTTTGACATCATCATTCATGATTTTTTCTTCTTTTTCATCCACCTGAATAAAAATTAATTCCTTATAACAAATATTTTTGAGCACCAAGTCATATATATTCTCATTTCAAAGAAATATAAAAATATGCATATATTTATTGGTCTCAAAAAAATATTTCTTTGAAAATAATCAGGACTTTCACTTACTTCAGCCAAGTAAAATGCGCTTGATACAAGCAATCCTTTTTTTTCAGTGTATGCATCGCCAAGGCTTCCTTACTCTTCAATAAAATGTACTAATATTATAGATTAAGCGATTCACCTCGAATTTACGATTGATTTACAATTTACGAATTCAAAATAAGTTGGATTCCAACTTGTTATTTTAATGTTAAGTTCAGTTATTAACTTTTTAAATTATATTTGAGAGAGCTATATTCAAAGTTTGACAATAACAATTTTAATTGTATTATTAAAAAAAAATTATTTGACAGTAATTTTTTTTTATTTTAATGTATAACTAAAAATTGAACACTTATTGGTTGAGAAAAAATTAAGTAATTTTAAGAGGTACTTACAATTATTCCAAAAATTGTGAAAGCTTTCATAAGAATTGCAACTTTTCCTTAAGATTCCTCGAAGAATTCAAAATGATTTTTTATTTAAAAAATTAATTTTAGAAGAGTATTCAGAAAGATTAATTCATTATTTCACAGTAAGTGTGACATCTCATAGTATATGCTTCTAAGTATTCTATTTTAAGTTAAAAATTTATTTGTTTGGCTGAAAATGGAATAATTTTGTTGAAAATTCGTTTTTGTTTTTGTAGAAAATTTCAATATTCCATTTTCATTTGAATTTTCTTTTTCTTAGTTGGAAATTCATGTATTTTATTGAAAAATTGTCTTTTTTGTTAGAAAATTCACCTTTTTTATTGAAAATTTCACTATTTGGTCGAAAATTGATTTTTTGCCTGAAGATTCATCATTTTAGTCAAAAATCAAACTATTATGTTGAAAATGAGATTTTCAAATTAAGAAAATCTATTGTCTTAACTAAAAATGGAACTATTCCATTTTCTATCGAGGATTTATCTTTTTTGATAGGAATTCAAAATTCCTGGTCAATAATTCATCTGCTTGGTTGGAAAATTACTTCTATATTGAAAATTTAAGTATTATATTTTTGGTTATCAATTGAACTTTTTTTCAATTTATTTCGTTTTTGTTAAAAATTGATCTTTTTTTGTTAAAAACTCATGTACTTTGGTAGAAAATCCATCCTTTGATTAAATATCTTACTATTTGGCGAGAAATCAATTGTTCTTAGTCGACGATTCATTACTTTAGTTAAGAAATCATTATTTGAACTGAAAATGTAACTATTCCATTTTTCATTGAAAAGTCCTATTTTTGGTTTGAAAATTAGTCTGTTTTGTTTGAGAATTCAACTAGTTTCTTGAAAATTCGTATTTTCTGTTGAATTTAACTGATTTTAATTTAAAATATTACACTCTTCGTTGAGAAATGATGCTATTTTTTATGATTAATCATTTAGAACATTTAGAATCTGAGAATGAAATTTAATTTCAATCTGTTGCTGTGAATAAACTTACATAGATTTATTATAGTGCATATTTTTTGTATTTCCCCATTTTTAAGAATCTTCTGTCAATTTAAATTTATTTTTAAAATATCATTTTTGTCACTAAGAATTAGTGTATTTTAACTATTCAATTAGTGACTTCCCCCTATTTAATTAGTAAACACTTAACGGCACGGACTACGAATTGCTTAGTGGAATTTGACTATCAATTAGTGAAATTTCACTAATCGAGATTTAGAGAGTATTAATAAAAAAAGTCTAAATATAAAGAACTGATTTTTAAAATATATAAATTACCATAACTTCCCTTCTCTTTAATAAAATGTATTAATATTACATAGGTCAATGGATCTGTCTCGAACCAAGGTATCTTTTATAATCTTGCATCAACATTCAATTATCCTAATGAAAAAGGTTTTACTTTGAAAAAAACCGATTTTTAAAACATTATTGAGTACTAAAAAAATGCAATAAATATTTTCCGAAATCCTTCGGTCATTTTCAAGATATTGATTAAATGAATTTAAAAATTTCGGAAAATCTTACCATTACAAAGCTTCCTTTACGAGGAAGCAGAAAATGCTTTTCACGGTCAATTAGAATTCAACATACATCTATATTGGATAGTCTTATTTGTGCAAAGATTCTTTATAAAAAAAGAGGCATCGGCATGAGGAAGTATGTTGTGTGTCAGATTGCATCCCGAGGTGCCGACTTATCCGTAAGCTTTGGGACAAGGTGAGCGCGCCATCAAGGTTCTGAAGATAGTTTGTAGCTCCCAAAAACTTACTATCTCTCGGTCAGAGCTTATCAAGTTCAATGTTAGATTTTCCCATTTCCTATTTAATAAATCTCCTCCCGAAAAAATCTCGAAATATCTCGAATCATCTCGAAATCTCTCGAAATATATCGAAATATATCGAAATCTATCGAAATATATCGAAATTTATTATATTGTTATTAAACGGAACCTTTCATGATAATCCCTTCTGTAAAAATTATCGAAAATCCGTACAAATGCAAATGCTCTCGAGAATATGCTCAGCATTTAAGCTCGAACAGAGCATTTATAAAGCATTAAAGAGAATTTGAAGAATTTATTGTTTAAACAAATATATATCATAATTGATACATATATTTTACAAAAACATTCTAGAGTGAAATAAACATATACTTTTTTTAAATTACAGAGCTGTTACAGGTCAGGTAATTCCAGAAAGTCAGGGAATGTCAGGGAAAACCTGACAGAGAGTTGGGGAATTTTCGACAAATTAAAGTTGAAGTTAATTTTATTATTATACTTGAAAATTAATCTGTTTTGGTTGAGGATCTAAACTATTTTGTTGAGAATTCATCTTTTTTTATTAAATTAAGCTATTTTTGTTATAAAATTAAAATCCTTTTTATGGTTGAAATATAATATATCACGTTTTTCGTTGAGGATTCATCTTTTTTGTAGAAAATTCAACTACTTAGTTGGAACTGGAACTACTTAGTTAAAAATTCATTTATTTGGTTGACGTTTCATCTTTTTAGTTAAAACCTTCTTCTTTTGTTCCAAATTTTATTATTTTGTTGACACTAATGTTTTCTCGGCGAAAATTAATTGCTTTAACTGAAAAGTTAACTCGGACATCGACGCCTCCATTCAATGCAAGTCTATATGCTGACAGCGCCGTCTATGAGACTATATGCGAAATGGGCCGTGTATGAGACTATATGAAATTTGTACCGAGTATGAGACTATAACTGCATTCTAGCAACTTTTCAGGAGAGCTGTTTGAAGTTTGAAATGTTTAAAAAAAGTCATAGGTGCACTCTAAAATAATGAAAATTGTTGCTTATGTTTACTCAACTTATAATCTCAATATTTCCCCCAAATTCTGTCAATGAACGAGTTTGAAATCAATAAAAAGTTGATAATAAGTAGATGACTTTTCTCAGAATGGATATAATTTTAATAATAGCTAACTAAAATGAATAAATTTGAAATATATTAATCACTGAAGTTGATGTTTGAAGCCCAGATAGCAAGCGTGCGACGCACGTTACTCGCACTACATGCGAGGCACGCCATGCGTGCCGAAACGCAGCGTTACCGCTCGCACTTCGTGCCGGCACATATGTGGGAGGCATATGAGTCGCATATCGTGATAGGTGAATTATTGAACAAAAATAATATGAATTATTAATACTGTAAAACTACTACGAATTTGAAACATTTTCCTAATATTAAAAAAAAATGTAGAATATAAATTTTAACTTTAGAAACATATTTGTATTTTTATTGGACCGACAATTTATAAATCACTAAAAAGAAACAAATTTTTGCAAGTTCGATATTAGACAACTATTTGTTTGTTATTTTCATTATTTGAAAAGATTATTCTTAATTTATTTTACCCTGCTCATTCTATATTCACGGATCAGGGTTTAAATAAAAGCAGTTCCAAGTTACCGCCTGATCACGTGGCAAGAAAAATCCATATAACATGGTGTTCCTTTCGGTTGCGGTGGTTAGGCTAGGTCTTTTATCGATTCGTTATTGAATGTTGACAATTTGCAGTCTTCTTGTTCGTGGGCACTTAGATATATTTCATGAATTATATGTACGTACAATTTATTTCGGAGTGCAAACGGTTTTCGTGTTCAGTTTATTTTATATTTCATTCGATATTTTAATACTTATATTTTGTATTGTATCGTTTGGATCATTTTGACTCGCAATGTATTTTTTTTAAGTGAAAAGAGAGAAGTCATTTTTAAACATTGCTATATGTTTATCCAAACGTGTATAGCAAATAATAGAACACTTTATTTCATAATTGACACAAATCCAGTCAGAGTTACGTGGTGCGGTAAACAAAACACCGCCGTAGATTGCACTTTTCAAAATCAAAATAAGTAGAAAATATACATTGAACATACTGAAAAATTTCCCTACCATACATTCTCCCGATTATTATAGTAGAGAACGCGCAGTTTTCGAAATTATTTTAAATATTCAAATATTGTACATATATATATATAATATAAATATATATAATAGCAAGAAGCTGCAACGTGTACTCGCACTATACCAGCACGACGTGATATCCGCACGACGTGCGACGCACCTGTCACGCATATGAGGACGCATCTGCGTCATTGCTTGCGTGCACGCCGTGCGACAAAATCCGCACGCGTGCGACGCATGTGCGTCGCACTATGCGCGCATATTGCTATCTGGGAAGTATATGGATGTTTTTTAATAATTTGCCTGTATGCAAATTACTTGAAAGCTGTAGGAAATAAAGGAAAAGCAGAAAGCTTATATTCGAGGTTATGTTATTATATATAACCTCCAAATGTCACATAGTATCCTTGGTGTGGATACAACATACAGGGTTGCCACCACTGCATTAAAAAACCACACCTCTTATTTAATAACAAGAAAGTATAATTCCGTCGATAATTGTATTTCGACTGAGACTTTTGAATAAGATCATATAAATGGAATTTCCTGTGTTGTGTTTTGAAAAAAAGTACTTTTTGTAGGATATTTACATTCTTTCGCATATATTTAATTTTTCTTATTTTGTCGCCCCTGCTTCGGAATGTCTGGCATGCTATAGATCCATAATGCACGCTAAATTAAATAAAAATACTAATTTATATGTTCCTTTGTATTCCTTTACTACTTTACAGAATTGTAAAATATTTTAACAAACGATGCAGGATTGTTTACTCTATTAGAATATAATAATAACGCAAAATCGTCAAAAATGCAGATAGTCTCATACTCGATACAAATTTCATATAGTCTCATACACGGCCCATTTCGCATATAGTCTCATAGACGGCGCTGTCAGCATATAGACTTGTATTGAATGGAGGCGTCGAAATATTAATTAATATTGGAAAAAAGCATCTGTTTCAAAAGTTTCTTCAATTCATAAGAACATTATAGATTTTGATTTTCAATTTGTATCTTTATTTATACGGCAATATCTTGGAACGATATTCCTGGATTTAGAAGATTTTTTCCTTTCTCCTTTTTACATTTTCAATTTTTCTTTTTTTTTTTTGAATGAATGAAAATGGAAGACAAGCTTCTGCTAAAGAAGTTTCTCTAATTTATAAGAACGTAATATATTTTGATTTTTAATTTGTATCTTTATTCTCACGGCAATATCTTACGACAATGTTCCTGGATTTAGAAGCTTTTTTTCCTGTTTCCTTCTCACATTTTTCTTTTTTCGTCGTTCTTGCAGGAGACGAAGCTAATCGCATTTCCACGTCGCGATATTACGAGCGTTTGTAACCCTGTAATGAGATGGCGAATGTGCGAAAAATATACGAGGCAGAGGGTAAAAACTGTAATGAGAGCAACTTTTCTTGTCAGTCGAGAAAGCGGATTAGGCTCGAATAATCCTTCCAGGATTTAGTGCAACAACTTTGATTTAAAATCTAGAATTAGGACAAACGAAATTCTACATCAAATAAGGGGTCCCATGAACTACTTTACTAATTTGAGGATATTTTTGACCTCCCCCCCCCCAGAATGTAACTGAGCCCAAAATTAGGACAAAAAAAAAATTGATAGCAGTTCGAACTCGAAAGATATTTACTACCAGTGTGGGACCATCACACCCACGACGGGCCAACAGCACGCAGTATCCCCGAAGGGTCACCCATCCAAGTACTTACCGCGTCCAACACTGCTTAACTTCAGTGATCTTACGAGAACTGGTGTTTCCAGCGTTAGACAATTAGATTAATTTCAAATTAGATTAGTTAGACAATTTCGATCAAAATTAATGTAAATACCATATTGAATGCAATATGAAACGCCATAAATTCCGAAGATTTTAGGTCGAAATATATATTGAATTTTCAAAAAAAAAAAAATTAGCTTTTTTAACAAAAAGAAAAAAACAAATAACAAGACAAACTCAATAAAATACACGAATTTTGTCCCGAATAGTTAAATTTTAAACTTATGAAGGATGTAACGAAAAATTGAATAGTGCAACTTTCAGATGAAAAATTGATTTTTGACCACAAATGAAACGGAAGTTTCAATATAAAAGCTAAATTTTAAACAAAAGATGTGAATTTAAGAAAATATGAACTTTTAACAAAACACATCAATTTTCAAAAAAATTGTTGAATTTCATAGCCAAAGTGACGAATTATCTACAAAACGGTTGAATTTCCATCTTGAAAATATTATGCTGCTACGAAAAAGTTCATTTTCTGCCAAAAAGTTAAATTTTCAAAAAAATAGTTTTTTTTTGTAACCGAATAATTTAATTTTCTATCAAATTGTTGTATCCTCAACCAAACCAGATTAATTTGGGACGAAACGGTTTCATTTTTTAATCGAAAAGGATGATTTAAGAAAAAAAAGATGAATTTAGAACCAAAAATACAAATTTTCAACAAAAGACATGAATTTTGAACTAAAAAAGATCAATTTTGAATACAAAATCCCAATTCTCAACAAAAAATAGAATAGTTACATTTTTAAATTTAAAAATTAATTCCCAAACGAAAAAGAGAAATTTTCAAACAAAAAGTTACATTTTAAACCTTCAAAAAACACGAGTTTTTAACCAACTACATTAATTTTTAACAAAATAGTTGAATTTAAAAGCCAAAAAAAACGAATTATTTAGAAAAAAAATTTAATTTTTAACCCGAACATATTATTTTCTTTAACAAATAATTGATTTTTAACCAAATAGTTCAATTTAAATAAAAAATATGGATTTCTAACAACAAAGTTAATTTTTAACCGAATATTTTAATTTCCTGGCAAACGAACATGAATTATTTTCCAAAAAATACAAATTTCTAACAAAAAATATAATTTTACAATTAGAAAAAATCAATTTTCAATAAAAATATCAATTTTTAATCGTAAGTGGAATAATTACGTTGTTATTTGAAAACATTAATTATCAACAAATAAAACTGATTTTCAACTAATTAGTTACATTTTCAATCAAAGAGCTGAAATTTCAACTAAAATAATGAATTAAAAAAAAAATTCAATTTATGTTGAACCCAAAAGTGGATTTTTTAACACAGAAGATTCATTTTTTTAATGGAATAGTTAAATTTTTAATCAATGAGGTGAATCCTAAAAATTTGAATTTTTAACAAATTATTTCAATTTTCAACCAATTCGTTGAATTTTCAACTAAAAAAGATGAATTTTCAACCAAAGGATGAATTTTCCAGTGAGAAGATTAATTTTTTATCCAAAAACACAAAAAATTTCAACAAAATACATTAATTTTCAACAAAATTGTTGAATTTTAAAGCCAAAAAGACGAATTATCTACCAAATGGTTGAATTTTCAAGCCAAAAATATAATTTTTCAACCAAAAAGTTTTTTTTTATTACTGAAGAGTTAAATTTTCATAAAAATAGTTTAATTTTCCACCTGATAGTTGAATTTGAAACAGAAATATCAATTTTTGACAAAAAAGTTCATTTTTAACTGAATAGTTTAATTCTACCAAATTGTTGAATCCTCAACCAAACTGATAAATTTGAAACCAAATAGTATTTTTTTTCTCCAAAAATTATGAATTTCCAACTACGACGATTAAATTTCGTCCAGAAAAAACAAATTTTGAATAAAATAGATGAATTTCCAACTAGAAAAGATCAATTTACAATAAATTATAATTAAGATTAATTGTCCACCAATAAAAAACGAATTTTTAACAAAATTGTTACGTTTCCAACAAAAGAGATCAATTTTCATCTCAAATGATAATTCATTAAAAAATATGAAATTCTAACAAAATTTTTCGACCCGAAATATGATTTCTTAATCCGGAAGGTCAATTTTCTGAAAATTAGATAGTTAAATTTTCAACCAAGGGGGCGAATCTTAGAAAAATATAAATTTTCAACAAACTCTAGTTCAACTTTCAACCAATTAGTTGAATTTTTAACTAAAAAAGATGAATTTTTAACCAAGCAGGTTAATTTTCAACCAGATAGATTATCTACAAAACGGTTTAATCTTCAACCTAAAAATATGATTTTTTTTCACACACGAAAATGAATTTTCTACCAAAAAGTTACATTTTCATTAAAATAATTTAATTGTTAAAAAAATACAAGAATTTTCAACTAGGAAAAGACTTGTTTAAGCAAGAGTTAATAAGTAACATTGTTAATTAAGAAAATTATTCATAAAAAAATGCATTTTCAACAAAATACAACAACTTTCAACAAAATTATTGAATTTTGAAGCCAAAAGGACGAATTATCTACAAAACGGTGGAATCTTCAACGCAAAAATATAATTTTTTAACAAAAAAGTTAATTTTCTACCAAAAAGTTACATTTTCATTACAATAGTTCAATTAAAAAAAAAAGATCAACTAGATTAATTGAAAAACAAGCAGTTGCATTTTTACCCAAAAATTATTAATTTTCAACCACAGAGATTAATTTCCTTCCAAAAAAGGCAATATTTTACCAAAATACATTAATTTTCAACCAGAAAAATCAATTTTGAATTAAAAATGTCAATTTTTAACTAAAAATGAAATAATTAAATTGTCATTTAACAAATAAATTATGAATAAAAAAATGAATTTAAAACAAAATAGTTACATTTTTAACCAAAATGCAGAATTTTCAACTAAAATGATGAATTAAAAAAAATTAGTTTCAACTTGAGCGGTCAACCCAAAAGATCATTTTTTTAATCCAAAAGATTAATTTTTTAAACATGGAAAAATATGATTTTATAACAAAAAAGTTAATTTTCTACCAAAAAGTTACATTTTCATTATATTAGTTTAATTTTAAGAAAAAATTTCAAACAATTAGCTTAATTTTCTACCCAATTGTTGAATCTTCAAATAAACTAGATTAATTGAAAATCAAACAGTTGCATTTTTATCCAAAAATGATTAATTTCCAACCACGAAGATTAATTTTCTTCCAAAAAGGCAATTTTTTTACCAAAATACATTAATTTTCAACCAGAAACATCAATTTTCAATTAAAATGTCAATTTCTAACCAAAAATGAAATAAATAAATTGTTAGTTAACTAATAAATTATGAATAAAAAAACGAATTTAAAACAAAATAGGTACATTTTCAACCAAAAAGCAGAATTTTCAACTAAAATGATGAATTAAAAAAAATGAGTTTTCAACTTGAGCCTTCAACCCAAAAGATGATTTTTTCCACCCAGAAGATTAATTTCGAAAGAATGGAAAAACACGATTTTATAACAAAAAAGTGAAAAAATTTAAATTTTCATCACAATAGTTCAATTAAAAAAAATATATAATTTTCGAAAGAATAGTTCAATTTTTTAACAAATTTTTTAATCCTCAAGAAAACTAGATAAATTAAAAACCAAACAGTTGCATTTTTACACCAAAAATTATGAATTTTCAAATACGAAGATTGATTTTCTTACAAAAAAGGCGAATTTTCACCAACATACATGAATTTTCAACCAGAAAAAATCAATTTTCAATTAAAAATGTCAATTGTTAACCTAAAATCAAATAGTGATATTGTTATTTAACAAATAACCAAAGACCTAAACTTTCAACTAAAATGATGAATTTAAAAAAATGAATTTTCAACTTACGAGTTTAACCCAAAAGATGATTTTTTATCAAGAAGATTAATTTTATGAAAATGGAATAGTTAAATTTTCAACAAAATAATAACATTTTCAACCAAATACTAGAATTTTACGAAATTTTATTTATTCCGAAGTAAAATTATAATATAAGACTTTTTAACAATAAGTAGTTGATTTTTCTTTTTGGATTCTATGAAAAAAAAATGGTCAGTTTCTCTAAAACATTATAGAAAAAGAGCAGAATTATTTAAAATTTATCTTGAGGAAACGCATGACAGTAACTGAAAATTTATCGACCACCCCCAAGATGAAAAAAATAATTATTTTATTTTTCATGTATTAAACTAGAAAAAAAATTAACTCTACAATTTTTAAACTCCAGACTTCACAGTATTTTCGCTTTTTAAAGAATTATATTTTTTTCCCAATTTTCAAGAAACGTTCCCTTTTTTTGTTTTTTCCCTTCACTGTGAACTGATTAAACAGGATCTAATTAGAAAATTCAACTATTTTCTTGCTCAAAGTCTATTCTTCGTTTAAAATTCAAGTGTTTTTTGAAAAATTTGTCTTTCTCGATTGAAAATTCAACAATACGCTCTAAAAATTTTTTGTTTAAATCAAATTTTTTTTATATAGGCATAAAGGTTCAAATCAATATTTTATTAAAAAAGAGAAATATTTGTTAGATTGAAATTAAATTTATTCGATTCAAACACACCTTTGAATAAACTAACAAATTTTGCTTAAATCAAACAAATTCTATCTTTGCTATCGGGTTAAACAAATATTTTTCTCACAAGGAAACCAACGCAGGTGTCCGCCTCCGTTCTTCTTCGTTCTTACATATGTTGTTTTACTCAAAAATGTAAACGACACGCGTATTTTTTTTATCTGACCAAATCGGGTTTTTTGGGGGTGAAAACCGTTCCCGAAAATTGGGGTACTAAAATGGGGTATTAATTGGGGTATTGAATACCCATTTAATTGTTTCATATGTAACAGCGGAATTTTTCACAATGAAACCAACTTGAAAAGTTTTCTCACAATGAGAGATCAAAAATGTTTTTTTATCAAATGTTTCGAAATAGTTTTAGCGGGTGAACAACCCCAAAATTTTTTTTCTACACAAAAAATTGTCAAACAGGTGTAAATTCAGCCCAAAAAATTGGAAAAAATATATGTTGCTCACGATAATTGAGTAAAGTTGATTTTTTTTTAATTTTCATAACTCATTAGTTTGTAGGGGGTAACCACCCTTAATCACATTTTATTATTTTTCACTAAAATAAAGTTGCTTTTGCAAACGAAACTAATTAGAGGAGTTTTCTCAGAATGAGAGCTCAAAAATGTGATTTTTAAAAATTTTTCGGAACAGTTTTAGGGGTTAAACTACCCCAACATTATTTTTCATCACAAATAAAATTGCCAAATCAGGGTAAATTGAAGCCAAAAAATAAAAAAAATATATATATGTTGCTCACTACATTTAAATACAGTTGATTTTTTTTTATTTTCATGAAAAATTATTTTCTAGAGCGTAACCACCCTGAATTACATTTTTTTTATTTTTCCCTTGAATAAAGTAGCTTCTGCAAGCAAAAAAAATAAGAAAACTTTTCTCACAATGAGAGATCAAAAATCAAATTTTAAGGAAACATAATAAAATGTTCTTCAGGGTAGTTACCCCCAAGAAAATAATTTTTCATGATAATACAAGAACACGTGAACTTTGTTTAACTATCGTGAGCAACATATATTTTTCCAAATTTTTGCGTAATCAAAAATAATTTTGGGGTAATTTACGGCCGCGACATTTTTTCAACTTTGAGAAAATCACTTTTTTTGTTGATGAAAATTCAACTCTGTTGTAGAAAATTAGTTTTTTAGACTTGAAAATTCATCTTTTTGGTTTAAAAATTCATCTCTTTTGGCTGAAATGTTATATATGTTAGAAAATTAACTTTTCGTTCAAAACCCATTATTTTGGATGGAAAATTCAACTGTTTTGAAGAAAATTCATCTTTTTGACCTACAATTTTTTTTGTCCTTGACTTTATAATTGAAAATTAATCTGCTTTGATTAAAAATTCAACAATTTTGTTGAAAATGTATATTTTTTCGTAGAAAATTAATCTCCTTGGTTGGAAATTCCACTCTTTGAGTTAAAAATTCAACTATTTTTGTAGTGTAATAAAATTGGTTAAAAGTTTAACAGTTTTGTAGAGAATTTTTTTTTTCGGCTTGAAAACTTGTTTTTTTTTTGGGTTGAAAATTCATCTGCTTTGGTAGAAATTTTATCTTTCTTTGGTTCAAAAGTTAACTGTTTGGTTGAAAATAATATGTTTTGGTTGAGTATTTATTTATTTTTTCAAAAATTCAACTATTTGTTAGAAAATCAATTCTCTCTGGAAAATTCTTGTTTTTGGATTGAATTTACAACAATTTGGTTGAAATTCTTGTCTTTCTTGACTCAAAAATCTGTTTTTTGTTGGAAATTCAACAATTTGTTTAAAAATAAAACTTTTTTCGAATCGTTAAAACAGTTAAAAAGTCGATTTTTTATAAAGTATTTGACCATTACATCTGAAAAGATAAATTTTCTGGTTTAAAAGTTGAATGATTTTGGAAAATCGACTTGTTAGCTCTATATTTTTGTCAAAAAATGTCAATTTTTTGAAGAAGGAATTGAAAAATAGTGTATATCTGAATGTTTTCTTAAAACCTAAGCAACATCTGATCTAATAAACTTTTGTTTTCGGCAGAGGTATCATTGAATAAATAAAAATCTCTTTCAGTGGAATATTTGTTATGACATAGTATTACATAATTCAACATTAATTAAACAGTTTGCTCAATTTCATAATAAATTTGACGATATGGATAAAAAAACCTTTGGGCGGAGGTCATTTGTCATAAAATGTAACAAACATTGAAGTTTTAACTAAAAATAATTTTGTTGATCCAACGTTATCTCTGCCGAGGCTTCAATTAATGATACGTAAATAAAAAATGATCGTTATCACAAAATTATTGTAATAAAAAATAAACCTCAAAAAAGAGAACACAGTTAATTCGGTAAATAAACAAGAAATATTAAATACGTAGTTGAAATTCAAAAGTGCATTAAAAGATTCATTAAATGGAATTTTGTTCCAGTTTTATTTATTTGAAAAAAGCGAGGATTATTGATGCTTTAATTCACAAGCTGA
Organism: Andricus quercusramuli; assembly: GCA_932178445.1. Classification (NCBI taxonomy): domain Eukaryota; kingdom Metazoa; phylum Arthropoda; class Insecta; order Hymenoptera; family Cynipidae; genus Andricus; species Andricus quercusramuli. The sequence continues at coordinate 43,525 of CAKNXH010063884.1, forward strand.
CTTTTTTTTTCAAATTCCCTAATTTTTCCCTGCCCGATATAATTTTTTCTGTCAGGTTTAATTTTCAAACAAAGAAATTATTATTCAATCGAAAAAATAAATTTTCAATCAATAAGATTAATTTTCTACAAAGAAAGATGAATTTTTTACAAAATTCATGAATTTTTAAAAAAATGGTTAAATTTTGGATGGGAAAAAAATCCACTAAAGTGAGAAATCTCAAACAAAGAAATGAATTTTCAACCAAGAAGATTAATTTTCTGAAAAAAGACAAATTATCATCAAAATACATGAATTTTCAGGAAAATAGTTAAATTTTCAACCAAATAAATGAATCGCGAAACAAAAAGATAACATTTTTACCAAAAAGCTTAATATTCTACCAAAAAGAAAAATTTTCAACAACATCAATGACTTTTCAACAAAATAGTTGGATTTTCAACTTGAAAGGATAAATTTTCACCCAATTATGGTTGAGTTAAATTTTCAGTTAAAAGAATTAATTTCCAACGAAAATAAAAATTCAATTAAATAGTTTCATTTTCAATCGCAAAAATTAATTTTTCATGAACGAAGACGAATGCTCAATAACTTACATGAATTTTCAATCAGAAAATATAAACTTTCAACCAAAAATGCAATAGTTATATTTTTAGTTGGAGAAATTAATTTTTGCCTAAGAAAAACAAATTTTGAACAAAATACATGAATTTTAATGAAAAAATTACTAATTAAACACGGATTAATTTAATTTTAGGTTTGGAAAATTAATTAAAAGAATTTAATTATTATATGTTCGTAAAAAATTAATTTTTGCGACTGGAAATTCAACTATTTTCCTGAAAATTCATGTATTTTGATGAAAATTTCTCTTGATTTGCAGAAAATTAATCATCTTGGTTGAAAATTCATTTTTTTTGTTTGAAATTTCTCACTTTAGTTGAATTTTTTTTCCATAAAAATTTAACCATTTTGTTAAAAATGCGTGTATTTTGTAAAAAATTCATCTTTCTTTGTAAAAAATTAATGTTATTGATTAAAAATTTATTTTCCCGAATGAATAATAATTTCTTTGTTTGAAAATTAAACCTGACAGAAAAAATCATATCGGGCAGGGAAAAATCAGGGAATTAAAAAAAAGTCAGCTTGTGAATTGAAGCATCAATAATACAAATTTTCTAATATTTTGGATTACAGAATTCTTTCCAAATCGGGATATATATTGTAAATCTACGTTGCAAATTTCGCTCTTTTTTGTAATGTGAAATAGATCGAATTTCAATCTTTTCTTTAATTCTAAATAAGATCCGAAATAAGCAGCATTTTTCAGTTTTCTGGATTATGGAATTTTTGCCAAATTAGGATCTATAT
>CAKNXH010063884.1:44905-58567 GCA_932178445.1 Andricus quercusramuli
TTTCAGTTTTCTGGATTATGGAATTTTTGCCAAATTAGGATCTATATTGCAAATCTATATTGCAAATCTATATTGTAAATTTTCCTTCTTTTTGCGATGCAAAAAAGAGTTAATTTACTTTTTTTCTTGAATTTTGTACAAGATGTGGAATAATACAAATTTTCTAGTATTTTGGATTACAGAATTTCTTCCAAATCATGATATATATTGTAAATCTATGTTGCAAATTTGGGTCTTTTTTGCAATGTGAAAAAAGGCGAATTTTAATTTTTCCTTCAATTTTCAATAATATCCAAAATAAGAAGCATTTTTAGTTTTCTGGATTATAGAATTTTGCCAAATTAGGATCTACATTGCAAATCTATATTGCAAATTTGGCTTTCTTTGCGATGCAAAAAAGAGTTAATTTACTTTTTTTCTCAAATTTTAAACAAGATATGGAGTAACAAAAATTTTTTAGCATTCTGGATTACAGAATTTTTTCCAAATATTATGCATTACCATACTTTCCTTACTCTTCAATAAAATTTATTAATATAGTAGGTCAATCGATTCGAATTGAATCAGCACATCTTTTCTGTTCTTGCATCAACTTTAAATTATGCTAATGAAAAAAGTGTTACTGTAAAAAACCGATTTTCAAAATATATGAATTACCATAACTTCTCTACTTTTCAATAAAATGTATTGATATTATAGGTCAATCGATTCGTCTTGAACCCAGAAATCTTTTATATTTTTGCATAAACTTTGAGTTATGCCAATGAAAAAAGTTTTACTACAAAAAAACCGATTTTTAAAATATTAGTGAGGAAAATAAGCACTCCAAATTTCATCAATTTATCTGCAACCGTTTTCTTGTTATCGTGTTCACAAAAAGGCGTGACATCCACACATCCACACATCCGGACAATTGCTTAGAACATTGTATTAGACATTTTCAAATAAGGGAGGGTGTAATTGAATGATTTTAAATTTGTTTGAAAATGTTACCATTACAAAGCTTTATATAGAATTCCTGAAAATAAAAAAAAGAATTCAACGATAAAATTTGGACGACCACTACAAAATGCTCCTATTTCAATTCCTAAAAAACAAAATAAAAAAATTTGTTTCTTTAGACAAAAATAAAAAAAAGGAAAGAAAAATGAGAAGGCAACCAACCAAATCCCCTTCCTTCTCTTTTTTGTTTCATTCGTCTTTTTTATTTTTACTATTATCAAACTACAATAAAAAAGCATGCTAATCCGCCACAACATACAAGAAATAAGAGAAAGTCATGACTCATGAAAAGTAAATGTAATTAATCATACTTGAATAACTTTAGTTTAATCTTTCTAAATCAGTTTTTAAATTAATAGAGGACTTATTTTGTTTTTTAATATAAAGTATTTTCATGAATTCTCTCTTTCTCTCATTACTTTCACTATGTGAAATTTCAACATTATCCCAGTCAAACTCATGCACGGAAAAAAATACTTTGTCAATGTAAAAAAAAATTGATACTTCAACAAAATAAATTTGTAAAGATTGGACTATTAAAAAAAATGGGTTAAATTAACAAAGTTGGCATTGTTAGGAAAATCTTTGTAACAGTGACAAAGTTATTTGTTTACATAATATAATATAATATATAATTATTAAGAAATATTTTGAATTTTAATAAATAATGTTTAATGTAACAAATAATCCTGTTTGTCAGAGTAACAAATAACTTTGTTAGTTATGAATTGGTTTCACGGTAACAATGTGAGTTTGTTATTTCAGTAAACAGGTTTTGTTATGGAATTAACAAAGTTGGCATTGTTATTTTAACTATGTTTTATTTGTCAATATAATCATGTCATTTGATAAAACAACATTATTTCCAGTAACAAATTATTAGATTGTTAAAATGACAAAGCCTTTTTTTCCGTGTGGTCAACATCAACAAACCCTCTCGTATGTCTAGCAAGAACACTCTTATAACAACGTCCTAAACGAACATCACTTTTGTGTTCCTCCACCCTTGTGTTAAGAAGTCTGCCAGTCTGTCCCACGTAAGTCATCTTACAGATCTTGTAAGTGATCTTGTAAACCACACCACCCTTTTCAAATTTATCTAAAGGATCTTTACCAAAATTTATTATTGAATCTATTTAAAATGGTATACGGCAAAAAATGAATATTAAATTTTTTTAACATGAATTGAATAGTTTTAGAAATTTGACCAAAAAAAGGAAGAACAAAAGTATTAAAAGAACAATATTCTCTCAATTCCTTCTGATTATCTGTAGCTAAAATGTCACTTTCTTTGTTTTTTATTGGTTGAATTCTAATTGTGATTTGTTGCTCAACCAAATTTTTTGGGTAATGATTCAGAAAAAGGATATTTCTAACAATATTCAAATTCTCTTTGTGAAATGAAATGTGGGACAAACTTAGAGCTCTGTCGACTAAGTTTTTGATTACTGCAATTTTGTTTTGAAAAGGATGAGCCGAAAAGAAATTTAAAATTCTACCTGAATATGTATTTTTCCTGTACCAATTGGTCATAATATTACCATCCTGACCTTTAATTACTTCTACGTCCAAGAAACTGATTTTACCATTTTTCTCTATTTCGTGGGTAAATTGAAGTTTTGGATGAAAAATGTTAAAAGCATTAAAAACCGCCTGTAACTTTGCTAGAGGAACACACAACAAGGTGTCATCAACATACCGAAAGTAAAAGGGCAAAACGAAATCCAGCTTCTTGAAAGCAAAGATTTCCAAATCTTCCATAACCATTTCTGCCAAAATCAGATAAATGACTGAACCTATGGGAGTACCAAACTTTTGCCTATAAAAAGATCCATTAAATTTAAAAAAAAAGTTGAATATAATGAAAACTATCCCTTCAATAAAATCTTTCTGACTTAATCGAGTACGTGTCCTTATATTGTCCCATCCATTTGAAATTGCCTGTTTAACTAATTCAAGGCGTATATTTGGAAACATTGCGAGAACATCCAAAGAAATCATTACATGGTCATCAGGGACAGTTTTTTGAATAATATTTTTTTGAAATTCCCAGCTATTTTTAATATTGTATTAAGAAGTTGTAATTGAGTCTTAAAGTATCAAATTAAAGTTTTGTCTTAAAAAGTTCTTTGGAGTGTTAATAGTTGAAACAACAATATCCAAAAAATAGCCCTCTTTATGAATCTCTCTGAAACCATAACATCTTGCAAGAACTGTGCCCTCATTATTTATATCAGTCTATCTGATATCCTTTCCTAAAATTCCTTTCTTTTTCCAATTGTCCAGCATCTTGAAAGTGACTCTTTTTAATTGTTTTAATGGATTTTCACTCAATAATTCAAAGTTATCACGATTGGAAGGCAAATCCTCCATATCCCTAATATAATCTGATTTCTTCATACAAATTGTAATATTACCTTTATCAGCATTCATGAAAATTATATCAGGGTTGTTCTTAAGGAAATCTTTTATTACCTTGAAACTTTCAGAAATTTTACGATCAATACTACTAATGTGCAAACAATTCTTATTAACAAAACTCTTTAACATATGTGAAACCTTGTTTCGGAAATCTTGTTGATCCAATATTGGAACTTTGTGTATACTTAATTTAACATTTTTACTATTCCCATGTTTTGTTTTGATTTACATTTTATCTCATGGCTACTAAAACCTTTACCCAATCTGAGAAAATCTGTAACTGAATCAGGAATTTGAATATTTGCTAAATTCCCAAACCAAGGATCCTTATCTTCTTCTTCAAAAATGTTGTGCAATTTCAAATTTTGCTCTTGAATATTAGTTTGTTGATCAATCAAAATATAAAGTTTGTTCTCATGCTTTTTATCATTGTTTAAAAATCTTTGATCCAGGAAAATCTGATGCTTCAGAAGATGCATGATTTTATCTTGTTCTAAACATAATTTCAATTGCTTAGAACATTGTATTAGAAATTTTTAAATTAGGGAGGGTTTATGAATTGAAAATTTTTAGAAAATGTTAACATTACGAAGCTTCCTCCACGAGGAAGCAAAAAGAGCGAATTTAATTCTTTCTTAAATTTTAAACAAGATATGCAATAATAAAAATTTTCTAGTATTCTAGATTACAGAATTTTTTTCAAATCAGAATATATATTGTCAATTTTTATCTTTTTTGCAATGCAAAAAAGAGGACATCCCAATTTTTTCTTAAATTTTAAATAAGATCTGCAATAATAAACATTTTTCAGTGTTCCGAGTTACAAAATTTTTGCCAAATTAGGATCTGCTTCTTGTCATGGAGATAGAAGCCTTTTTTTACAAAAGATCGGAAAAGGTCTTTAAATTCATTCGTGTGTAAAAGCGTTCTCCGCGTTCAGAACAGCCGCGAAAGCCTCGGGCTATTTTCTCACAAAGGGAAACAGCCTCAGTTGGCCATAGAAGCCCACAGAATGTTTTCCCGAATGTATATTTGATGTGGGCTCGGCTCCCTTCTTTTTTTTTTTGAGACATTTTTTCAAGACGGACATACAGTCGTATAACCAGCAAAGCCTACTTTTGATCTTTACTTGTCTCGGCAAATTAGGATTTTTTTAAATGCCTTTCAGGTTAGGAATATTCACACACTTCACAGAAGGATGAGCCAAATTTTTTTTCTCTCGAAAGTTCATGTATGTCGCCCCGAAATTTTTTCAATTCAGCAAAAAAAATTTTTCGAGAAAAAAAAATATATTTAGAAGTTCCTCAAGCCCCATGAAGTTTCACACGTACTTCCCATAATAAAATGAAAACGTTTCTGTAAATGTTGCTCGAAATCGTCAATATTGGATGAATCGAGTTCAAGCTAAACATTTTTTTCACAATTAGCCATAAAATATTGATCAAAAATTACTTTTTGGATATCGCCACCATAAGTCTTCTTTATGGGATCCCAAAAAACCCCATAAGAGAAAAATTGGGTTTTGAGAGTTTTCAGCGCTGATTATGATTCTTTTGCGGTTTTCCATCAGCAATTCTTTCCGATACATGAATTATTACTTCCTATTGTTAATTTGATGTTTATATCAATTGTTTTGAGTACTTTACTATTATTTATAGCAATTGTCTCTTAGAATAGAGTTAGAATGTCGCAGTTTTTTCTGAATTTTCAAACTTGTTTTAAAATTTTCACGTAAAGTGAGCCAATAGTGAATTTAATTCAACCAGAATCATTGTTTAAACCATTTATTATTATTTATAATAATATTCCTCTAGAATAATGCCAAAAATTGCAGAATATTCTAGAATATTCTACACATTCTCCACTTTTTAATTATGTTGTGGTTATAATTAATTAAAATCAGAAAAAGTGATTGTTTAAACAATTTATTATTATTTTAAATAATATTCTCTTTGAATAATGCTAGAAAGTTGCATTTTTTCTTGAATATTTCACTTCTTGTCAATTTGTCACCCAAAACAAGGAAATAATGAATGCAATTCAATAAACATAATTGTTTAAACAAATAATCTTCTCCTATGGCAATGCTGGATAGTTGCAGCTGTTTTTGGAATTTTCCACTTTTTTCAACTTTTCATTCAGAGCAAGGTGATGAAACTTAACAAACCTAATTGTTGAAATCAATTGTTATTGTTTATAACAATCTTCTCGTATAGTGATGCTATAAAGTTTTAGGGTTTTCTGCAATGTACAGATCTACTTTGTCTTTTTAGTTAAGAAGGAATAATAAATAATAATATCAATGATGATTTAAACAAATAGGCTCACAGTTATTACTTTAATGGGAAATTCACATTTAATATGTTCAATATAGAATATATAAAAAATATTTTCAATATCCGTTTCATTTGAGATAAATATAATAAAGAAAGAGATTGTTCAAAAAATGATTCCCTCTAATGTTCTTTTATTATTTGTTAATAACTAAAGAGCCACGTAAAAAAATTCCATGAAACCGCTACTTTCTAGCAGATGGTTATAAATAAATAAAAGTTGCCAAAACAATTATGTTTGTTAACTTGGCTTAATAATAACCTCACTAAGTAAAAAGTGAACAAAAAGTTTAAAAAATTCAAAAAAAAGACCACAATTTTCTGGCATTATTCAAAGTATTAGAAATAATAATAAATTGTTTGAACCATTTTCATTTTTGATGGAAAATTATTCGATTTTAGTTGAAAATTAAATTATTCGGATGAAACAAAACTTTTTTGTTTAAATTGAACAGTTTTGTAGAAAATTTGTCTTTTTGGGTTAAAAAATCTATTGTTTTGATAAAAAATTATATATTTGGGTGAAATTTAACTTTTAAGTCAAAAATTTATATTTCCAAACTGAAAATTCCGCTGTTTTCTAACAAAATTTACTTTTTGCCTTAAAATTACTACAATTTAATTAAGTTTTTTTCTCTTGCCTGACAAATTTTTCTTTGGTAGAAAATTCAATTCTATCGTTCGAAAAATAATTTCTTTTGGTAGAAATTTCATCTTATTTGGTTGAAACTGCAGCCTTATGGTTAAAAAATTGTCTATTTTGGTTGAAGATTTTGAAAAATTTTCTTTTTTTGGTTTAAATTTTAACTATTTGGTCGAAAATGAACTTTTTTGTTGAAAATTCGCATTTACTGGTTGAAAAATCAACTGATGGAAAATTTGAAGAATCTTTCTTGTTTAAAAATTCAACTTTTTTGTTTAAAATTCTTCTGGAAATTGATTTTTTTTCGTTTAAAGCCCAAATTTTTTGTTAAAAACAATTATATTTGGTTGAAGATTTCAAGAATTCGTCTTTTTTGGTTAAATTCAACTGTTCATAATTCAAAAATAAGAAATTTTTGTCTTGAAATATCAAATAAACGAGACACGTATTGAGAATGTGTTCGTTAAAGCCGAAGGAGCTTTAACAAAAGAGAATTAACGATCACCAAATTACTGCTGTCGATGCGCTGATCTTTATTTTAAAAAATGTTTTGCACAAATGTGTTGTTAATTTGAATATTTGGTTGAGGATTCAACTATTTTGTTGAAAATTGGGTTATTTTTTCGAAAATAGAACTATTTTGTTAAAAATTAATGTTATCAGTGGAAGATTAATCTCTTTAGTAGAAAAATTAACTGTTATTTTTTGCAAATTCGTTATTCTTGACTTGAAAATTTAAGTGTTTTGTCGAAACTTCGTCGTTTTGGGTTGAAAATTTCAATTTTTTAAAAGAATTTTCCTTTTTGGTTTGAAATTTCAACAATTTGATCAAGGTTTTTTTTCTATTGCCTGAAAAATCTTTCTTGGTGGATAATTCAACACTTTTGTTGAAAATGTGTCTTTTTGCTTGAAAAATTAAATTCGCATTGTAGAAATTTCATCTTTTTTTATTGAAAATGCAACTGTTCAATTGAAAAATGATCTATTTTGGTTCATGATTTTGAAAATTCGCCTTTTTTTGTTGAAAATTCAAGTATTTTGTTGGAAATGCGTCTTTTGGATTCGCAAATTCATCTCTTTCGTTAGAAATTTGATATTTTTCTGTTCAGAATAAATAATGTTAGTTAACAATTAATCTGTTTGGTGGAGGATTTTAAAAATTTGTATTTTTCAGTTAATTTCAACTCTCATTGATTCAAAATAAAAATGTTATGTCAAATATTACTTTTTTTCGTTCTGAATTCATTTTTTTAGAAGAGTTATGAATGTAGTTGGAAGTTCATCTTTTAGGTTGGAAACTTGGTTGAAAATTTATATATTTTTTAGTTGGAAATTTAATTATTATGTGGAAAAATCATCTTTTTTGGTTGAAAATAAAAATTGTTGTTTACAACTCATCTTTTCGGGTTCAAAAGTGAAGTGTTTTTTAAAAAATTTGGGCCAACTGAAAAATTCAGGAAAATAAAATTCCTGATAAAGTAAAATTCCCAAATAATAAAAGTTCCGAAAAATAACATTTTCGAACAGTTTATAATATTACTGAATTGTAAAATTCCCTACAAAAAATTGCTAAATTGTAAAATTAACGAACTAGAAAATTCCTAAATTTGAACAATTGAATTTTCTTTTTGTAAATATTAATTACAGATTAAAAATACAATAATGAAATATTTTTATCAAGAAAATTAATTTCAATCTTCAAAGCTTCGAAAACTATTGTTTTAATTTGAAATAACAATAATATGAAGGAATCTTCACCAAGAAATACATTTTTTTCAATTATCGTTATTTTACATTCAAACAACCAACTGGCCACCCTTCCGTTCGCGAAGCACTGCGGTGCCCAGTTCGTTTTGGCCGTCGAGAGTTATCGCGTCAGTTCGCGACAGTGCAGTTTCCTAATTTCGGAACGAACCTTGAGAACTTAGTGTATTTTTTTTTGTTATTGATACTTGTTCCTGGAGTAAATAAAGACAATTTTTTTTAAGTGAAAGTGTTTTTGATTATTGGAGGGAATTCGACTCCCTACGATGTCGTCGCTTTCTTCGGACGTGGTCCCTGAGCAACCCAGGAGGGCGAGTATTTTGGTTCTCCTCAGTGCTCCGTCGATTAGTATATTTTTCTTTGTTTGCCACATTTAGGCATCTGGCTCAATATATCTTACCCTCACGATCCTCGACGTAGGATCGGAGTTCGCTTCAATGATATAGTTAACATTTATTACCGTCGAATTTAATTAAGTCTGATCTCTTCTCACGATACTCATGGTAGGATCGGAGAACGGTCAGATTTAATTGAATCGGGTTTCTCCTCGCGATCCTCGTCGTAGGATCGGAGAATATGGATTTTCACTGAAATCAACTCCACTCACGATCCTCGCTGTAGGAGCGGAGTGCCTTTAAACTTAACCTTTACTATCGTCGAACTTAATTAAACCTGATCTCTTCTCACGATACTCATCGTAGGATCAGAGAACGGTCAGATTTAATTGAATCGGGTTTCTTCTCGCGATCCTCATAGTAGGATCGGAGAATATGGATTTTCACTAAACTCAACCCGACTCACGATCCTCTCTGTAGGATCGGGGTGCCGACTAACGAGGCGCGACAACCCTCTCTCCCTCTGCCTGTAGGATCAGAGGGCCGCTTGCCTTTTCGGCTCTCTCCGCCAGGTCTACTCTCACGATCCTCTCCGTAGGATCGGAGGCTCTGATTGTGACAGCACTCGCCCTTCACCGGCGAAGCTCCTTTCTCCTGGCTGGGACTGACCTAACACGTCCCTCTCGATCCTCTCCGTAGGATCGGAGGTCAAGGCGGCTCCAGCGTTTAGGATGTTCCTCGCGATCCTCTCTGTAGGATCGGCGGCCGTCAACCCCGCGGTCCTGACACCATATCAGCAAACCTCTTCTTCTTTTGTTGAGTGAACTTAATGAGGAACCCTTCTCCTCATTATTATTTTTTACCTTATCAAATCATATTCAAAGGATAGGGGAGTAGAGAGAGGCCTAATTGAAAGGGTAAGGGAGCTATATGAAGAGACCAAAAACAAGGTAAGATGAGGGGAGGGGATTTCGGAGGGATTCTGGATGGATAAGGGGTTAAGGCAAGGGTGTCCACTTAGCCCAACGCTTTTTGCGATTTTAATTGCGGATATGGAAAGTAAGCTGGAGGTCGGAGTGGTAGGAGGAGTCAGGATAGGAGGGGTTAGAATTTGGTCACTAGCGTATGCAGATGACATAGTGTTGCTGGCAAATAGCGAGGAGGCCTTAAAGGAGATGATGAGGAGGTTGAGAAGATACCTGTATAAGAAGGGGTTAGAGTAGAATGCGGAAAAGTCCAAGGTTATGGTGTTCAGAAAAGGAGGGGGAAGGGATACGGGAGGAGAGTGGAAGTGGAAGGGAAAGGAGGTGCAGGAGGTGAAAGAGTTTGTGTACTTGGGCTTCGTGTTTCGGAGGAATGGGGGAGTGGATGGTCACATAAAAGAGAGAGTGAGGAGAGCAAATGTGGTGATGAGGCAGGTGTGGGGGTTGAGAAAGAATCTATTCGCAGATGATTTTGGACGGAGAATGAAGCTGTTTGATTCACTAGTGATGAGTGTGCTATTGTATGGAGTGGAGGTGTGGGGGTGGAAGGAATGTGAAGAGGTAAATAGAACGCAGGATATGTATGTAAAGTGGACCCTGGGGTTGGCAAGAAACACGCCTAAGTATATTGTCAGGAGGGAGACGGGGAGAACGAGTGTAGGTATTCTAGCAGGGAGCAGGGCGTGTAAATATGAGGAGAAATTTTTGGAAGAGGGGGGAAGTAGGCTGGTTAGGGAGTGGTAGTGGGAGAAGGAGAACAGTAGAGGGGGTGGGAAGATGGAGGCTGAGAGGGAAAGGTATTTTAGAATGAATGGACTGCAGATGGATGAAGTAAGAAGGATGCACGAGGAAGGAAGGTTTATGACTTGGTTAAGCAAAATGGCATGGAGAGAGAGAAGACAGAGGGGGAAGAGAGAATAAGAAAGTCGAGGTTTAACGGGAACTATGTGTGGATTATGCCAAGGACAAGAGCGCAATATTTATGTGTGAAAGGAGAGAAAGGAAGTCAGGAACTTATAGTGAGGATGAGGTGTGGGTGTATGGAGGGTTTCAATAGGTTCTGGCTCCCTCGGGAGAAGGGGATATGTGAATTGTGTGGAAAGGGGGATGCAAGAGTGGTGCACTGGTTGGAGGAGTGCGTGGAGGTGGAAAGAAGTGAGATAAGCATGGAGGCACTGTTGCATGAAAAGGGGGAAAAGAGGGCAGTAGCATGGGTGAAGGGAGTGTTGGGTAAGATGGAGATGAAGAGAAAGAAGGAGGAAGAGGAATGGAGACGGAAAGATTGTAAATAGGAGAGAAAGTAGATATAAGTAACATGTAAATATTGTGAATAGTAGATAAGTAGTAGGTATTAGAGCGAAAACAGAGGTTGGCAAGCGAGGCAATGCGAAAAAGTAGGGACATGCGTGTGAGGAGAGGCGAAGCGAGGAAGGCAAGGCGATAAGAGCGTGCGACTTAGAGATAAGGAATGGATGGATGTTAGTCTTTAAGGGTTAGTTTTAAGAAAATTCTGTAAAAATTAAAGTGTAAGCAAGTCAATTTTTTAAGGCCAGCAGGCTGAAAAATGACCGTTTATCTATCTATCTAATATTGATAAAAAAATATTTGTTTGAATTCCGAAATTTTCTCGTTCGAATATTTTATAATTCGCAATTTTCTGTTGGAAATGTCATTATTCGGAAATTTTCCAATGGGATGACTGAAAAATCCCGAAAAATAATATTCCGGACAGAAAATTGCCGAATTATAAGATATCCGAACTAGAAATCCCCGAATTATAAAATTCCGAAATTTAAACAATCACAAAATAATTTTATAAATATTATTTATTTATTAAAAATACAATAATCAAATAGATTTATTTAAAAAATTATATTCTTAATGTTTGTAGTTTCTTCAATTATTGTTTTAATTTAAAATAAAAACAATAGAAAAAATATATTTCTGGATACAATTTTTTTTCAGGCATTGTTATTTTAAATTCAAAGAATAATTTTAGACACTTTAAGCATTCCGAATTTTGTTCTGGGCCAATATTTAATTATCGTAATTCTAATCAATAAATAATATTTTTAAAAAATTTGAATGGTTTAAATTGGACTTCATACTGGAAATTAGATGTTTTCATTAATTGTTTGAACAATTTATTATTGTTTTTAATAATTTTCTCATGGGAAACTCTCATGGAGTTAGAAAGACGCGGTTTTTTCACGAATTTTCCATTTCATGTCCAATTTTCAATCAGATGAATGTGATAGTTTATCAATGTTAACAAGAGTGATTGTTTGAACAATTTATTAATAATGTTAATAATATTCTCTTAGAAAAATGCTACAAAATTTTAAAAAAAAATCACTTCCAGTCAAATTTTCAATTAAGATAAGTTAAGTAATTATAAGTGAAGTAATCATGAATTCAAGTTAACAAAATAATTGTTTAAACAATTTATTATCATTGTTGATAATATTCTCTTTGCTTAATTGGTAGGATGTTGCGGTTTTTTTCTGAAATTTTCAACTGTTTGTCTATTTTTCATTAGGCGTGACTTAATAATTAATTATATTCATCAAAAATAATTGTTTAAACAAATTATTATTGTTCATGACTATCTTCATCTATGTCAATTTGCGCCTGATAGTTGAGGTTTTTTGGCAATTTTTACTTTTCTGTCCTTTTTTCACTAAGTGAGGTAATAATTAATTAAAATTAACAAAAAAGTTGTTTAAACAGCGAAAAAATGAAAATGAAAAATAGACAAACAGTTGAAAATTCCATAAAAAACCGCAACATTCTACCAATTGAGCAAAGAGAATACTATCAACAATGATAATAAATTGTTTAAACAATTATTGTGTTAACTTGAATTCATTATTACTTCACTCCAAATGAAAATTGGACAAAAAGCCAGAAATTTAAAAAAACCGCATCTTTCTAGCATTATTCAAATATAATATTATTAATAATTATAATAAATTGTTTAAACAATTAATTTTCTTGAATCTAATTAATTACTTAACTTATCTTAATTGAACATTTGACTAAAAGTGATTTTTTTTTCAATTATGTACCATTTTTCTAAGAGAATATTAATCAATTGTTTAAACAATCACTATTGTTAACATTGATGAGCTATCACTTTCCTATAATTGAAAATTGGACAACAAGTAGGTAATTTGTGAAAAAACCGCGTCTTTCTAATTTCATTCTATGAGAAAATTGCTAAAAACAATAATAAATTGTGTAAACAATTCATAAAAACATCTAATTTCCAGTACGAAGTAATATGTAATATGCTGTGTGAGCACCGAAACGTTGGTGAATACTTTGCATGCTTTTTTATTGTTATTTGATAATAATAAAAATAAAAAAGACGAAAGAAATAAAAAAGAGAAGGAAGGGGATTTGGTTGGTTGCCTTCTCATTTTTCTTTCCTCTTATTCATTTTTGTACAAAGAAACAAATTTTTTTCTTTTGTTTTTTAGGAATTACAATAGGAGAATTTCGTGGTGATTGCCGAAATTTTATCGTTGAATTCTTGTTTTATTTTCAGGAATTCTATATATTGAAAAGTTTAAAATTTAAAAATGTAAGACGCGTGTACAGGACCTGAGCATCACTACGTGTTAACATAAGTATCCAATGGGATGTAGAAGACAGTCAACAAATTCTTCGACAACTTATAAATCACTTATTCGTTTCTGTATTAGAGTTATTGTATTCCAAATCTTTTGGAATCCGGAGGACTTTTTATGAAAAATGGAATGCTTGTCTAAAAATTTGTCAAAATCTGCGGAATAAAAATTCGAGAACTGATGTTCTTAGATTGTATTACAATAATCCATTGACTTTTTTCACTTTTTCGATGAAGTCGGCGGTTCGTTCATAAAAATTATATGAGATCCTAAAAAAACGTTGCCTATCCTAGAATGGGCGACTCGTCATTTAAGCATAATAGTTCACGTGATGTTTGTTTTCCAACTGAGTTTCTGTGTTTTCTTATTGTACGAGAAGCACGTGAGAAAAATCGTTCAACAGGAACAGAAGTAGCTTGGATGCTCAAAAAATCTCTTGCCATCCGAGCTAAATTGGGAAATTTGTGCTCGTGCTCTTTCCACCATTTAAGAATATCCGTACTTCTATCTGCTCGTTTCAGACCGAGATAGAGGTCAATTTCCTTCCAC
>CAKNXH010063885.1:0-33702 GCA_932178445.1 Andricus quercusramuli
ATCGCACGAAACTGGTTTGAGAACACGCCACACATTAGAACCGGCCTCCACGATCAAACATGGCGAGGAGCATGGGGTAGCGGTAACGCAAAAATCCAAGATGGAAGTTACGAGTTTTTTTTATATATACTAGAATATTTGAATTTTGGACCAAGAAGATGAATTTCTACCAAAAGACGAATTTAAACTAAAAATGATCATTTTCCTACAAAAAATCAAATAAATAAATTTTGAGCAAAAAAAAGAATGAAAAAAAATGAATTTTTAACTGGAATTATTGAACATTCAACTGGAATAATAGTTACATTTTCATTTGAAAAAAAATAATTTCCAACCAAGAAATATTCAAAGAAAAAGAATAGTTGAATCTCATGCCAAAAAGATGAATTTTCAACCATAAAGATTATTTTTTACAAAAAAGTCAAATTTTCCACAAAGTACATAAACTTTAAACAAATAGTTTAATTTTAAAATGCAAAATAACGATTTTCAATGAAATAGTTGAACTTTCACCAAAAAAATAACGAGGGTACAATATTTCACGTAGGAAAAGTTCAAAGTTCAATTTATTTTTTCTAGCCATTTAAAACTTCGATTAATTACGTTTCTCGCCTCGAAATTTTTTTATTGTCCAAGTTAATTTTAAGCTGAAAAACCGAGAAAAAAATTATTTAATTTTTGGACAAAAATAATCATTAACTTTTTTCTTCGGCATTTTTTGTGGTAAAATATGTTGATATGGCAGCACACTTAGCTCGCGAGAATTATTACAACAGTTTATTTGATTTCTTTCAATAATCCATAATGTTAAAAATGTATTATTAAAAAAAAGTAAATAAACATTTTCAAATAATTCCCGCGGAATGAAAGTGCTGCCATCAAACGGCCGCTTTTTTAACCCCGATCGGGAACAATTGAAACACTCAATCGTTGTCAATCGTTCAGACACGATTAAGAAACACGATTGGGAACAATTGAAATTTTTGGTCTATCGTTCTAAATTAATTCCAATTGATTATTTCTAGAAGGGTACACCTGACATCACGAGTTATTGACCCCTCGGGCTTTTTCATATATGGTAAAACTAATCAAAGGTTTTATTTCGAATATAAGTCATTTTTATTGTATTAGATATGAGTTTTTCTCTATTCTACAATGCATAAATGTGACATTTTTCTAAATCTTTGCATTTTTGAAATAAAATTTCTGAATAAAAAGAAAGTATGTCTAAATGATTTAAAAAAACATTCACGTTCATTATAACGAAGATTCACAATAATATATTGATTTAAATTTAAAATTTCAAAAGGACTCTTCAATTTTGAAAAACATTTTGATAGGTTATGTGCAAACTTGTGTGAGTTGTGTTGTTTAAATAGATAGTTTATATATCAACTTGCTAATTTATAAAAATAATATATACACACCTTCTAATTTGCAGTGTATCGTGCTCAATGAATTTCGGTTGATAAAAAAGGAGAATTCTTTTTATTTATCTTCCACAGCAAAGCTATTTAGATATTTGTTTGTTGTTGCTGGTAGAGCCTTGACAGAGTTTACTGCTCACTAATGGCTCACAAGGCGGCGCTGTCTAACTGATCTGAATTAGGTAATTCAGGTGAGACACGCCGAGGGAATACGAATTGCATGGGATAAAAATTTACTTTTACTTCCCGGTCTGCCAAATTCTCTTCTTATCCCTTCAAAAATGCTTTTATATTTTACAAATTCGTCTTTCATTCAGTTACAATCCACAAATAATATTTTTTTAAATTATTTTCTATACATTTCTTTAACTTTAAGGGCATGTGACACAGCCAAATACCTACATTGCCGACCTCACTTTTTCAATTTTCCGAATTTTTTTTTGAATTTAAGAACTTTTTTTGTAAATAAAATTTCGGGCTGAAACTTTGGAAAATGTATGAAAAGACAATAAACTACGTTTATGTACCTTATTCGAGGAAGAACTTCGCAAAAAATTATTTTCGAAGAAATTAAAACTGGGTGCATTTTTTGAACCTAAGAACTTTTTTATAAGTAAAATATCGGCTTCAAACTTTGAGAAATGCAAGAACTGACAGTCAAGTACGTTTATGTACATTATTTGAGTATAAAAGATGCAAAAAGAAAAATTCCAACTAAGTGTCAACTCCGGTTCCGCTTGCCAGTTCGGTCGGTATTTTTGCGATGGGCACGACAATGCGAAGTCTGGCGGCCACTAATCGAGGCTCTATCAGCGGACTCGTCTACATCTGAAATATGGGGTCCACGCTGTCAAAGATTGATGATCCGGTGTTCTTACAATAATATTTTTTGAAAGTTGTGTCCAGCATAAAAGTTGAGTGAAATATGTTGTTTCAATGTTGAATTATTTAAGTATTGAAATCGCTATTGGCCTCGTTCAGTGGCCGCCAGACTTCGCATTTTCGTGCTCATCGCGAATACCGACCGAACTGGCAAGCGTTGTTGACATTTAGTTGGAATTTTTCTTTTTGCATCTTTTATACTCAAATGATGTACATAAACGTACTTCACTGTCGGCTCTTGCATTTCTCAAAGTTTGAAGCCGATATTTCACTTATAAAAAAAGTTCTTAGGTTCAAAAAATGCACACCCAGTTTTAATTTTTTGGAGAATAATTTTTTGCGAAATTCCTCATCGAATAAAGTACGTAAACGTAATTTATTGTCTTCTCATACATTCTCCAAAGTTTCAGCCCAATATTTTATTTACAAAAAAAGTTCTTGGAATCAAAAAAAAATTTGGAAAATTGAAAAAGTGAGGTCGGTAATGTAGGTATTTGGCTGTGTCACATGCCCTTAAATTCCGTGTCCAACTGGTCAGCTAGGCAGCACCGCCTGGTAAGCGGTAAACTCTCTCATTGAGAGCACGCCACAAACTCACACATCGCACGATAAAAACTTCACGGTCTGCCAAATTCTCTTACTATCCCTTCAAAAATGATTTTCTATTTTGCATATTCGTCTTTCATTCAGTTACAATCCACGATTTTCAAAAATTTCTTTAAAAAACTTTACTTATTATGACTTTGAATTTCGTGTCCATTTGGTTGTTACGTTTCGCGCAGGTCTCATGGCTGCGAAACTCTCTCATTGGTGGTTCGTGCTGTTGTTCAAATTATAGGAATAAACCCGGCAATTTTTGAAATAAAAGATGTAAAATATTTATAGTTGAAATGAAAATATATATATTGTCAAACTTTGAACAAAATTGGGCAAATCCGGATTACAAATTTAAATCTAATATTCGAAAAAGGAGCCTGAGTCGAATAACGAACCGAACTCTAGGCTGTCAAGAATTGATCTACTTTGCTCTGATCTGTATCATCCAGCATCCACCCTCGCCTTCTTCGTGGTCCCATGACCGCAAGCTCGCTGCTCCCACTCCTTACACAGTCGTACACTCACTCACACACACATATCTCACGTACAATTTTTCCCATACCTCTAAATGCTGATTCATGTGAGATGAAACTCACCATCTCCACGTGATTTCTTCGAAAACCTAGATTTGAAACTACGTCGCCCCAAAAGTCGCAGTACTTGAGCCTGTCGCCAGTTTATATAAACATTCGCGGTCCCTAACGTCCGGATATTGCCTTTCAAATTAACCGTAGTATATACAAAGAACACTTATAATCTAAAGCGTTAATAACCTACTTTGGTACATGGAAGAATGCAGATATTTCAATATAAACAATTTTTCAGAGTCATTCGTGTTCTTAAAATTGATTACATCTAAAATAAATTTACGACATCCTTTCTTAAAAGGAAATATTAAATACTCGCTACGTGACAAGAAATACATTTTCTCAACACTCGTATATTTTCAAAAGTGTTCTTAGAATAATATCAATAATTAATGTTAAATCGAGCGACTTTTATAGAGCTATTACTTTCGTCGCATATGAGAGTTTATTTATCTCTTAAAATTCTACGTCTTATAATCGATTATTTTAGTCCGAGACCGCTCAAATATCAGTCAAAGTCTTAAAATTGGAATATTTCATATAAATTTTATCGCATCTGTGCAAATTTAATTTCTCCCGCACTAGCAAGTGCTGCACTCTTTGTGCAGAAACGAGCGAGATTTAGTCGCTCGTAACATGGTCAGTTAGACAGCGCCGCCTTGTGAGCGGTAAACTCTTTCATTGAAAACACGCCACAAGTTAACATATCGCACGAAACTGGTTTGAGAACCACGAAGGAATAATAAGGAGACCGATCTCCGTACACGCGATTTGTTAGGAGCAACGGCACCGTAAGTACCAGGCCTGTAAGCAGTGATCACCCTTCAAGTAGTGCGCAAGCGCACCGTGTCCTTGCTTGTCCTCTTCACACGTACGTGAAAGTGCGAATGAGAGAGCTTCTGAAAATGGAGTATGTTAGAGAGGTTAAGCTCGTTTGTTGATCATCATGCGAATTATACGAAATAAATGCAGAAATAATATTTTTAATATTTGTGAAAGAAGAGTGAACCATTTTTGGAAAGAAAAAACATAAGTAAGTACCTTCTGAAACTAAAACGCGACAAAGAAATTATGGAATTAACGTAAAGTTTATATGTTTTTCGGAGGTTACTCTCCTTAGGTTACTCTTTCTTATTTTAGCGATCAAAATACCAACTTCGTAATCTAATTATATACTTACCACTTTTATGACGAACTCCTTTTGTAAGCTTAAAAAACTCTTTTTATAAACGTATATGAGTAACTTTTGCATGCATATAATTCTTTTCATAGCACGAAAAAAATTGCCGGTTGCAAAAAGAAAACAAACTCTCCTAACCTTCTAAACATACTTTATTCTGTTCAGTTTAAAAAGTTGTCTCACTCGCTTTTTTCCTGTGCGTGCGAAGAGGACACGGTGCGCTTGCGCACTCACAAGAGAGTGATTACGACTTACAGGCCTGGCACTTACGGTGCCTTTGCTCCTAAGGCCCCGAGCACAATGGAGACCTGAAACCGAAACTTGAACCCGAAGATAACTCTGTCCTTTTTTACCTTAGCTACGGTAAAAAAGGACAGAGATATCTTCGGGTTCAGGTTTCGAGTTCGGGGCTCCATTGCGCTGGGACCCTAACAGATTCGAAAAAGTTTCCCATGACAGTTCGGTCTCCTTATTATTCCTTCGTGTTGAGAACACGCCACACATTAGAACCGGCCTGCATGATCAAACATGGCGAGGAGCATGGGGTAGCGGTAACGCAAAAATCCAAGATGGAAGTTACGAGATTTCTTATATAGGAAATAAGGAGGAGGAGGATATATACTACACTATGGATAACCAGTGCTTAAAATGGCGGCATCCGGCTAGGTTGCCACACTGTCTTTGGACCCTCTGTATGGAAAGGTCTATGGGACTGCACCCTAGTGGCAGACGGAAAAAAATCTGATTAGTTGACTTTTTTTACTTGCGCGTGACCAGGCCATATCCACGAAGGAACTGTCATGGGAAACTTTTTCGGATCTGCTAGGAGCAACGGCACCGTAAGTGCCAGGCTGCAGATTGCACAAGACGGCTGCAGATTGCATGAAAGTTCAACGTTCCGAACTTTTCGACGCCTTCTGCGCCATGCTGTGCGGAAATCACAGGGATTGAAATGGAGCCCTCTGATTGGTCGAGAACCTTGTGCGCCACGCTATCACTCTTCTGTGAGTGCGCAAGCGCAACGTGTCCTCTTCTCACGGAGAGATAAAAAGCGAGTGAGACAACTTTTAAAAGTAAAGAGAATAAAGTATGTTCAGCAGGTTATGAGAGCTTGTCTTCTTTTTGTATCCGGAAATTTTTTTCGTGTTGTGAAAAAAAAAACTATACTTATAAAATCATAATCATGAATTGTACAAATATATCAATACCCTAATACAGTGGTGCTAACGGACCGCGCCTTTTTCAACTGCGCATGCGCACAGTGCACCTTTTTGAAATTCTGTTTCAGAATCGTAGAACTTTGGATCGGAATGACCTGGAGGGGTATATATATTTTTTAATTAAAGAAAAAACCTTTCCAAATATAACAAAATTATAGGGAAAGTCAAAGAAAAAAATTGTGACCTTGAAAATCTGTGTTGAATATGGAATTTTCGGCAAAAAGAATCGTTTATTGAATACCAAAAACGCTTAGATTTTACATTTTATGTGCTATACATGTTTTTATATAGATTTTTGCATGCCCAATCCGAATCTGACATGTAGATCGTTGTCAGACAAAATTCAGAATGGAGGATGCAACATGGCGGACCAAAATTGTAAAAGGAAACCGATTTGACTAAAATTTGCTACACGGGGGGTTTTCGGGTCGCTGATTTCAAATCCGAGTTCAAAATTGAACAAATCAAAATGGTGAACCAAAATTGTGCAAAAAAAAACAGATTTGGCCGCTTTTTTGAATTCTGTAATTTTGACTTTGGATTTCAAATCAGCCACCTACAAGCCCTCCGATAGGCTATTTCAAGTCGAATACTTTTTTAACTATAATTTTGGTCCACCATATTGGATCTACCATTTTTAATTTTTTAATTTTGATCCCGGATTTGAAATCAGCAACCCGAAAAACCTCCTCGTAGCAAATTTTAGTCGAATCGGTTTCTTTTACAAATTTGGTCCATCACATTGGATCCGCCATTTAAAATTTTCTAATTTTGACCCTGGATTTAAAATCAGCGACCCGAAAACCCCTCTTGTAGCAAATTTTAGTCAAATCGGTTCCCTTTTACAATTTTGGTCCGCCACATTGGATCCGCCATTTTGAATTTTTTAATTTTGACCTTGGATTTGTATTCAGCGACCTGAAAAACCACCTTGTAGCAAATTTTAGTCAAATCGGTTTCGTTTTACAATTTTTGTCTGTCATATTGGTTCCGCCATTTTGGATTTTGTCTTACATTGATTTACATGTCAGATTCGGATTGGGCATGCAAAAATCTATATGAAAACATGTATAGCACATCAAATGTAAAATCTAAGCGTTTTTGGTATTCAATAAACGACTCTTTTTGCCAAAAAGTTTCATCTTCAACACAAATTTTCAAGGTCACAACTTTTTTTGACTTCCTCTATAATTTTTCTATATTCGGAAAGGTTTTTTCTTTAATTAAAAAAATATATCCCTCTAGGTCATTCCGATCAAAAGTTTCTACGATTTTGAGACAGAATTTCAAAAAAGGTCCACTGTGAGCAGTGATGGGTAAGTAAAATACTCGTGGTAATTTACTTGGTTTTCTACCATGATCCAGGAAGCATGGTCTCGCCACTTGGGGGTACGAAATACGTTCAAGCCGCGTCTCGTACAGCGGAAGACATCTTGGTTACCATGACAACGCAGAGACG
The DNA here is from genome assembly GCA_932178445.1 of Andricus quercusramuli. NCBI lineage: Eukaryota > Metazoa > Arthropoda > Insecta > Hymenoptera > Cynipidae > Andricus > Andricus quercusramuli. The sequence continues at coordinate 7,353 of CAKNXH010063885.1, forward strand.
CTTTCCTAACTACAATTGAAATGTTTTCGCGTCATGATGTAGCACAGCGTTTCTCAAACTTATATACTTAAATGTAGATAATAAGAATGTAGTTAATACCTGTTTTAATTCTTGAAGATACATAGTTTTACATGTAATAGAAATTGTAAATTTGAAACTATTTTATCCCTAAAGGACACTCGGGATCACTGAGAAACCATGGACTTTCAGATTGTTTTCAGATTGTCTCCTTTCTTTTTCAAGTATTTTCATCGGATAGTTGGATTGTCATAGAGGTTTTGGAGCTATTTTTTTCTATTTATATTTGGAGGTGCGTTAAATGGTAATGTCGTAATTGCAACAACTTGCTTTTTCAGCATTAAAAAATAAAAAAATAAAGTGCCAGTCATTTAATGCGGGCCCCTGCATGTTGGCAACCCGCTTGAAGCCGTCATTAGCAGACTGCAATGATAAGCACATTATTTTTGCATTTTTTTACGCTGAAAAACAAACTTTTTGCAATTACAGCACGACCATTTAACGTAAATTTTAACGCATCATTATAATTGCAAAAGTTTACATATTTATTTTGCTTCTTTTAATAATTATAATGCCATACTACTTTACCATTACTTTAGCATTACGCTGTAGCGTAATGCTTGCGTTCGGCTGGTCCGCCAGGGCAACTAGTACAAATTATTTATAATGATTTCTGTAGTAAAAATCACAATACAAGAAAATTGTTCAACTGTCATCGTTCTTTTCAGAATCGATAGCGTAAATAGTATGGGCTTATAATTCTCCAAATATGCTGCAAAGAAGCACTTAAATTTTTAAATAGCACGCTCTTTCACATTTCATACTCATTATCAATATAAGACATATTTTTCTAATTTTCATTTGAGCTTTATACGATTAGTTATAAGACTGTTTTCGAGTTTTTTCTGCAATTAACACTTGCAGCGTTGAACCTGCTTTAAACTTCCCGCTTGACGTCCCTTTAAAAATGTCTTCCGCTGTACGAATTCCTACGGGCCATTTGATTGGTTCACTTTTTTTTAGATGCGCGTGGCGAGACCATGCTTCTTGGATCATGGTTTTCTACGATAATTTATCTGGTATTTTACGTCATCAGTTTTCTACATGATGTAAATTACGTCTTGTTCTATATATGAGGGCGCCACCTATGAGGCGAGAAATTTAAACCTCGAATCATACAGCCAATCAGAGGTTTTCTACATGTATTTTACATATTCCAGGTATTGTACGTAAAATACCTCGTTTAGGTATTATACGTAAAAAACTTCCAGTTACGCGTAACTGCACATCCCTGGTTCATATTATTATGTTTCAATTAACAATATAGGCATTGAAAAAAAAACTCTTACGCCCTTACGAATGCCGATACCAGAGCAGGCTCCTGTCTCCGAATGTTGAAAATGGCCCATGTGTTGAAAACGGCCATGCGGCGGCGCTAGTAGTAACTTTGTTCGACTTGTTTTGACGGTTATTTATGGGTTTCGTCATTTAGAGCCGTTACAAACTTTTAAAAATGTAACAATAAAACGGTTTTTTATGGAATTATTATAAAAATGGTTCGGTGAAGTTTTTTATTAGTGGTTTTATGTTTGTTTATCGCATTAATTATGCCGATGTGTATTGCTCCGGGTTGCAAATCTGGTTACAAAACTGAACTCCGAGAGCTCGAAGATCCCGAATATGAAAAAATTCATTTTTTCGTCGTTCCTATTATATAACTTTTATTGAAATAACTATTAGAGCTTTATGGCAAAAAGCTTAAATTCGGAAAAATTTCATCGTGAAAGCTGGCCCCAGTTCGTTTACAGTAAACGTTTTTTAAAGGAAGACATTCTCTACGAGAAAATCCTAAAAGGTCCCGATGGCACTATTTTGGGAAAGGTCAGTAATTATATATTTACTAAAAAATTCTAATGACAATTTGAAGATAAAACGAAACTAAATTCTTTTTTATTCAATAAACTATTTATTTATTTTTGTAATTATATTTTGTTTCATTCCTTCATATTTTTCGTAATTTTTTAGTAGTAATTAATTTCTTTGCGAAATATTTCATAATATTTGTAAAATTATTGAAACCTTTGTGAAATCATTGAAATCTTTGTGCACTCTTTGAAATCTATCTGAAAATTTTGTGAAATAACTGAAATCTTTTAAATATATCCGAAATCTTTGCGAAATATTTGAAATCTGAAATCCTCAAAAAATCATTGGAATCTTTGCGAAAAATTTGAAATATATTTTAAATATCTGATAATATTGGTAAAATTCTTGACATTTTTGTCAATTGTTTAGGAAATCATTTAAATGTTTGTGCACTCTTTGAAATCTATCTGAATTTTGTATGAAATATTTTTAATCTATCCGAAATCTTTGGAAATCTTTGCGAAATATTTGAAAAGCTAAAATCTGATTCTAAATCGCAATTTATTATAAGTCTTCGAAAAATAATTCTCAATTAATTTGACCGTTGCCAAAGATGAAAATATTCGTCAATATCTTTCTTTAAGAGTGACTATACAAATGTTACAATATTTTAGCTTCGTTACAAAGTTTATTTGATTTCAAATATAGATCGCATTTGAGAGTTCGTTATTTGTAATAGAAAATAATATTTCATGATGTATCTTATTATTTGTTTATAATATATATATATATATATATATATATATATAATAATCATATTTGTTATATAGTCGCATTATATTGTAAAACAGCAATATAAAAAAATTGGATTTTCATCACTACATTTTAATAAAAGTGTTTGAATATCCGGGGCCAATACAAAATAACAAAAAAATAAATAACAAAACCACAAATTAACGAGAAAATGCCGAAAATATAACTTAACGAATTATAAAACTGAACGAATCATAAAATAAATGAATTGTGAAATTGCCATGAATATTTCAATTCCTGAAATTTGAATTTGCCGAAAATAATTAATTAATTATTAATTAAATTGTTTGTTTTATTTATAATTTCATAATTTATTAATTCAATTTGTATAATTCGTTGATTGTACAATCCGGCAATTTTATAATTCGGTCACGAAGTCGGTCAATTTTAGTTTCGGATATTTTTATTTTCGGGATTTTATTTTTTGTCAATTAAGAATCTTTTTGTTATTTAAAATATTTGAAATTTCATAATCCGATAATGTATATTTTCGACAATTTTTTTCATAAATTTGTGTATCCGTTATTTATTTTTTCATTATTTTTTATAAGTTCTGAATATCCATGCAATTTTTTTGGTTCGAATTATGTCAATTATGCCGCTTTTCCTACATTAAACAAAATAATAAGTAAGTACATAAGTCTAATTTACTACATGACTCTATACTATATAAAGGAAAAATTATTTTGAATTGTTTTTCAAATTTATTTTGTAACTCTTATACTTTTTTGCTATGGTGTTGCATGGTTTTGTAGAACAAAGTTACTACTGGCGCCGCCGACGGCCGTTTTCAACTCTCATGACACATTTTTTACATTGGGCAGTACAGTGGAAGCACCCCCCTGTACCAGAGATTCAAAAAAGTAAGGTTATGCACAGTTCTACAGGTCCGCTATCTTGGTACGCAATTTACTAGGTATTTTACCTGTTTTCTACGTAAAATACTTTTTTAGGTATTTTACTTCAAAACCCTACAGTTACGCGTAACTGCACATCCCTGACTGTGAGGCGTCGCGCAATGGTGGAGAAAGGAAGAATACGTAAGTTCTCTTCGTCAATCCTTTACGCGACGCCTGCGCAGTTGAAAAAGTCGCAGTCTGTTAGCACCACTGCCCTAATAGCACGAAACGTTCCCGGAACGTGTAAAATGTCCGCCACTTGGGAACGTTCGGAACATAAATTAACGTTATTAGTACGGGGACGGCGATTTGTCAAGCTCAGCTTAGAGGTGTACCTTGTACACAGGTATAAGGCATTATTTACAGTTTCCTTAGTTTTTTGTTATTTGGAAAGCAATTTGCGTCTTTATTTGTACACCCCATTGCCGCATGCTCACCTGGCATTTCGAAAATAGTGCTATAAGCTAAAACCTCAACGCTGCGTTAGGAAGGACTGATATAATTTGAATAGCAAAGGTTACCGCCGTTGGAGTCGTCATCTTCTGTATCTCCACGCGCACTAGCGACCCTAGCGGCCACAAGAGTCAGTCGTCGTCCCCATTATTATCAATAAATATCCCGTAAACCGTAAGTGATAGGTCAAAATCAATGTCAGTTTATGATACGAGATAATTGTTGTTAAAAATAAAAATAATGGCATGATACGTGAAAGATTTTTTTTAAATAAAATAATTAAATGAATAATGAAATAAAAATAATAATTAAATGAATAATAATATTAAAATAATAATTAAATACTTGTCAAATTGAAGCTTAAGAAATTTGTAATTCAAATGCTCAATAAATTACACATAACTAAAACATAAAAAACATAAATACAAACAGCTTATTCATCAACTAATTGTTTGAAAATATCCTCCTAAAATTAAGTTTTCAAAACAAAACATTTTGAAATCTTCTCAAGTTTTAAATTGTTTTGGAATCTTTTCAAAACTTCGAAATATCTCTTAAACTTACTCGAATTTTTCAAAATTTATATTTGTTCAATTCTTATTCGTACATCCAAATTCAACAATTTCTTTTGAAAATTAAAAAAAAAATTAAATAGAACAATTGAAATTGTAACGTTCGATATTTAAATTTATTTCTTTGAAATTTGAACGATGCAAGACAATTTAGGTTTAAGTGCAGTTAAATATTGCTATATATTAAAAAATGTTATTTTATTTTAATTACAATCTTTTTAATTTAATGGGTTAAAAGTTCAGTATTTTAGACTGAAACAATATATGAATTGGGATTCGCAACTTAATGAAATATTACTGAACTATGAATCTAAGAATTTTAAATTATTTCAAAATCCTAAATAGTTTATAAAGTTTCAATCGAAAGTTTAAATTTGCTTTCGAATTGTAACAGTTTAATTTTTAACGTTAAATTCTGCAATTGCTCAATTTCGAACAGATTCAGAATCTCGTAAAATCCATTATTGCTCAATTTTAAAAATCAAGAATTAATTTATATTGAACATTGGTCCACTTAAAACTTTTCTTCAGCCAAATACGATTACGTTCTGAAAAACATATAAACTTTACGTTAATTCCATCATTTCTTTGTCGCGTTTTTAGTTATTTCCTATCAATCGTATGATGATCAACAAACGAGCTTAACTAGCCACGCGCAACTAAAAAAAACTTAACCAATAGGAAGAACTCAGCCACCGGGGGCCATAATGGATAAGTTAGTGCGCGAGAATGTAGTGTATTTGAAAGGACGTAAATGACATGAGAGAAGATTTCAAGTAAAAGATAAACTAATTGTACAATTTCTGAATCAATGAAATTAGTTTGAAAATAATGTGATACATAATATAAAATTTCAAGAAATATATAACTTATTATCCTTGTAAAGTAGAGGAAATATGGATAACATAACCTCTCAATGCACATGAAAAATTTTACCTTTTAAGGCAAATGAAATGAAGTACCATTGCCTGAAAAGAAAAAAGAAGTTTGTTTTTGGACTCAAAGCACAAATAAATAAATGCAAAATATCGATATCATAGTCTGTATTATGATAATATCAGTTCATGATTTCAAATCGTTTGAGTGAAGACCGAGACGCTAACGGTTGCTATGGTAACAAAATGGCGGCCGGTGGCTGAGCGCGTGAGTGGGGCGAAACTGTAAGGGTACCTTTTCACGGAGCTCGAATTTGAATTTTTCATTGAATTAATACTTCACATAGGGTTCGCATCTCGGTTCTCAGCCAATCACATTTGCCATAAACCAACGAGGTAACTCGAAATAAATCGTATGTAAAATATTAATTGCACGATTAATTCAGAATCCATGGTCCGTGAAAAGGTACCCTTAGAGCCTTAAGGCTAGACCGTGTATTCTTAGATCATGAGCTTAACGTCTCTAACATATTCTATTTTCAGAAGCTCTCTCACTTGCACTGTCACGTGCGTGTGTGAAAAGGACACGTGAGGACGCAGTGCGCTTGCGCACTTACTGAAGAGTGATTACTACTTACAGGCCTGACACTTACGGTGCCATTGCTCCTAACAAATCGGATGTACGGAGGTCGGTCACCTTGTTATTCCTTCATGGGCTTTGTTATCTTCTTAAAAACTGAAAAGTTAATTTTCTTCAATGATGAATGGTAGATGTCAGATATAACCGATATGGCCTTATGCATTTTATGCGTCTTGCTGCAGATCAGTGCATGAGTAATTTTCAGTACAGTATCAAGTGTAACAAATTGTACTTCTTTTTAATTCTATTTCATGGATAAAATAATGTAATGATTATAGTTACATACGTGTGACCAATTAAAAATATCAATAAGCGATGAAAGCAAAGTTTTTGTGACATCATTATTTCAAGAAAGACAGCACTTTTGACAGGGTAATATTGCACATTCTTAAATTTCACTCAGACTTAAGATTAGGACGTATTATTTACTCAACTCCTACAGGTATAAATGTTTGCAGGTGTACCTTGATTGCGCAAATACGCATTTGTCAAAGTTTCCCTTATCCTGCTACAGGAAAATGTAAAAAGTATGCACAATGGAGAGCCCTCTCATAGGGCTTTTTCGGTAGGTACTCATTTCTCTAAAATTTAATTGTTCCCTAAAATCATATCTCCCAAAAAGTACCAGCACGATGCTAGATTGGCAGCGAAGCATACATAATTACCTAAATAATGTAGAAATGTTTGTATGCTTTCCCTGAAGGCACGGAACGTTCCTGTGACGTTCGAGCCACGTCCCTGGAACGAGTAAACTGTCCGACCCTATCGAACGCCCCACTGGTACCTGAAGGGGCCGTATCGTTATTGTCATTTTTAACAACAAATATCTCGTAAACCGTAAGTGAAAGATAAAAATGGGTGCCATTTTTTAGTACCGCGTATACTATACTATAATATGATATACATATTATAAACACTAATAATATTATTATTTTAATAATTATAATGATCAATATTAACATATTGTTAATAGTAATAATAACGGTAAGTTCCCTTAAAACGTAACTGGAACGTTCCATGCTGTTAGGGTTATCAATTTAATAACGTTCTCGTACTTTTTGGGAAAAATTGTACGTGGGAACAATAAAATTTGGAACAAATGGATATATACAAGCGGGATTTCAACGTAGTGTTCTCCCGTCTCTAACCCCACCACTGCGCTCCCTTCGATAACACTGCGTTGGAATCCCGTTGACACACACACGACTGTTTATACGGCGCTCCTGATTGGTCCAGCTTAAATATTTTATAACTAAAAAGCTAAAACTTCCACTGATTTTTAGGAAAGGAATTTTCTATTTATTTTTATTATTTTTATACGGTTATATAAATCCGGACACTTGAGTCTGGGACACTCTGTATATATATAATAAAAAAAAAGAGTTGAACAACCACCGCAGGGTCCCACTAAGAGCAACTGCCATCTGAAAAATGTAAATAGCCCCCAGTAGATCCGCGGTAAAACACACCTATGGCCACGTCTCACAACCGATAGATGGGTGGTCACACGGCACGACGATGGCCGGCGAAACCTTGGTGTGTCTTGAGGACACGAAGCGACTTAAGGATGACAGCTTTCTGCATCCATCTCGCAAGTGCCTTGGCATATTTTTGGCACGCGGATATGGCTTTAAGGTTACGAACCAGTGATAGTTTCGCACCTCCGAGAGCACCTATCACAAGGACAATTACCCGCACCGAATATTTTGGGTAAAGTCGTTGCAGCTCTCTTTTAATTTCTTGATACCTCTCCTCTTTTTCTTTCTCCTTTGCAGTGATGTTGTACTCGGACGGAGCCGAATATAGTTCGTTTCTCGAAGTCTTGGAGAACAATGTCAGGCCTCGAGTGCGCAACGGAGACTGCTGCCCGAAAATCGTGGTTCCAGAAAATTTGGCACTTCTCGTTTCGGACAATTGACTCTATATCCCTTGGAGCGTTCGGCAGGGCGGGGTCGCGACCAACACCGTAAGAGATTTTATGTCAAGAAGTTCCCAGTGATAGGTGCAGAGCGTGTCATGCACACGCTGAGTACCTAGAACACATACTATCGGGGTGTCCGACCCACGCAGGAACGACGTATATCTATAGACATAATGCGGCCCTAAGAGTACTTTATTACCAGCTTTGTCGCTCTTACGGTGTTGGTCGCGACCCTGTCTTACCGAAGGCTCCAAGGGATATAGAGTCAATTGACCGAAACGAGAAGTGCCAAATTTTCTGGAACTATGATTTTCGGGCAGCAGTCTCCGTTGCGAACTCGAGGCCTGATATTGTTCTCCAAGACTTCGAGAAACGAACTATATTCGTGATCGAATTCTCGGCTCCGTCCGAATACAACACCACTGCAAAGGAGAGAGAAAAAGAGGAGAGGTATCCAGACCTTAAAAGAGAGCTGCAACGACTGTACCCAAAATATTCGGTACAAGTAATTGTCCTTGTGATAGGTGCTCTCGGAGGTCCGAAACTATCACTGGTTTGTAACCTTAAAGCCATACCCGCGTGCCAAAAAAATGCCAAGGCACTTGCGAGATGGATGCAGAAAGCTGTCATCCTTGGATCGCCTCGTGTCCTCAAGACACACGAGGGTTTCGCCGGCCTGTCGTTGTGATTTCTTCGTGCCTTGTGACCACCCATCTCATGGTTGTGAGACGTGGCAATAGGTGTGTTTTACCGCGGTTCTACTGGGGGCTATTGACATTTTTTAGATGGCAGTTGCTCTTAGTGGGACCCTGCGGTGGTTGTTTAACTCTTTTCTTTAATTAAATATATATATATATATATATATATATATTTGCATTGTAATTTCTAAAGAAAAATATCATTTTATACACGAGGCCTTACGGGCGATTTGCTCACTGCGAGTGTGAAGGGCCAGCCCGAACTCGAAGTCGAGTCGAAGGGTGAGTGCTGTGCCTTCACACGAGCAAGGATCACCTGCCCGTGAGGCCTCGTTTATAGAATAATATTTTTCTTTACAAATTACAATGCAAAGCCCGAGATTGTCTACCGTTTACGGACATCGATACACTATAATTACTAACCCATTTTCACCCAGAACGATGTTCACATAGTGAGCCAAATATTTTGGTAACCATGGAGAGCATTTTGCTAACCGATGTGGGGGATTTCGCTCATCGTCTTCGCGCACGTTGCGGACTTGACCATTTTCTATGACTGTCAATGGTGGCCAATCGAGCGTTTTGCATGTATATGTAAAGAAAAAGACGTTTTCTACCCCATGAAATAAGAATGACATATTTTATCATTCATGGTTTGTTTATAACACTACAGTGGAATCATACAAAGTTCGTTTAATATTTGAAGTCGATTTTTAAAGTTGATTCTGTGAGCTTTGTTATTTACGCATATAATGTTTCAAGATTTAAATCTTAATAGTTTTAAGACTTAACTTGTATTCTAAAAAAATGATATAAACAAATACTTGATTGTGGTACTTAACCATACAATGGAGCGACACACGGGCATGATTTCGAGGCTTCGAGTCAAGGAGAACCATGTCAGGCGTCCAGTGTGCAATGGAGACTGTCGTCGGAAACTTATAGTTCCAGTAAATTCGGCACTTCTTGTTATCGACCATTAGCTCTATCTCCTTCGGAGAGTTCGACAGGATAGGGTCGCGGTTAACAGCGTAATAGTGATAAAGATGGCAGTAAAGCACTCTTCGGGTCGCATTGTGCCTGTGAAGATACGTCGTTCCAATCGAGATTATTTACTATGTATTTCTATGAAAATTTGTACGCCCCGACATTTTAGAGGTTTTTCTACAAAGTTGCATGGAAATGTTTAGAGATGTACAATTATCTATTCTGAATCGTGGGAGGGTACCCATGCGAAGCCGTGTACAAATATAAGTTATTGAAGTAAAAATTTATTTCATGGTATTTTATTTAACTTCATTTTAAAAATAAAATAATTGCATGTAAATTACTTTGACTTGCGCAGAACGCGCGTATGAGGTTCCAGCTTTAGTTGAAAATTGATCAATTTTAGTTGAAAACTCAACAATTTGGTGGGAAATTTGTGTATTTTACTTCAAGTTTCTTTTTTGGTAGGAAATTTATCTTTTTGATTGAAAATTCAATTACTTAGTTGAACTTCTTGGTAAAAAAAAAATTGTATTATTTGAAGATCCATGTCTCAGGTTGGAAGTTCAACTATTTTTTTGTAATTCGTTCTTTAAATTACTTTTCATTTAACTGAAAATTTAATTATTTTATTTTTAGTTGAAAATTCAACAATTCGGTTGAAAACTTATGTATATTATTTTAAGTTCGTCTTTTTTAGCAGGAAATTAATCTTCTTGATTGGAAATTCAATTACTTGGTTGAAAGTTGAACCTCTTCGTTAAAAATTCATTTTATTATTTGAAGATTAATCTCTGGTTGAAAATGCAACTATTTTGTTAAAAATTTAATTTTTATGTTGAAAATTGAACTAATTTGTTAAATATTCGTCTTTTTGAATAGAAAATTTATTCTTTTGGATAAAAAAGTCAACTGTTTAGTTGAGTTTGAGGTTCACTAAGCTGGCATGATCACATTGCAAAAATGGACTAAGAACCTGTAGGGAATTAAGGCACATTTAGGACTAATTTAATTTCCTGTTGCCAAATGTAATGTTCCGCATTTTTTGTAAATAACATGTGGTCATCATAACTTATCGCTAGGCCAGCAGCACCACACATAGAAAAAAACTACTTAGGAAATATTTCTTTGCTTTATAATTTAGTGCTCATTGAGGGATCATTTAATCACACATAGAAAAAAACGTCTTAGGAAATATTTCTTTGCTTTATAATTTAGTGCTCCTTTAGGGATCATTTAATGGCTTTTTGTCAAACTTAATGCTACGGATTTAAAAAAAAAACCTGTGCTCCTGCTAGCTTAACGTTAAGCTGGCAGGATCCCACATAGAAAAAATCGACTTAGGTAAAATTTCTTTGCACTATAATTTAGGGGTCATTTAGAGCTCTTAAAATATGGACAACAACTTTTTTAAACCTTTGTTCAAACAATTAGTGGAATCAACAAGAAAATAACTTACGTTTCCCAACATAATTTCAGGATCATTTAAGACTCAAAATATGAAGTAGAAATTTGTGTCAAATTTTTGAAAACAAGTTTGGTTTAAACAATTGATGTTCAAATGAGAGAAGAGTTATCAAGGGTGGAAGTTCGTAATGTTTAACTTCTATCGTCAATTCATTATGAAATTAAAAACAATTTCAAGTGCAAAGCATAATTATCGGGAATCCATGGGTGTGGTGAGCCCACACTTGTAGTTATTTACTACAAGAAACTATCCACCTAGAAACACTACCCGCATCGGGTAGTGTCACTCCTACCCCGAAAGGGAAATGGCTTAATGGTATACATACATATATACATACATACATGCATGTAGCATCTTTTCTTGACTTCTACAAGGATTTGCTGTCAGTGAACACACATCCATATCTGTTGTAGTGAAATATAATAGCAAAAAATAAGACTTTCACAAAGATCGCAGCATGAAATGTTTCTAAACTTACGAGTGCAGGTCTGCAAGAAGTACAAGCTTCACCATAGTCCTACGTACAAAAAAAAAATAATACGGACAAGTATGCACCATCCCTAATCGTTTCGAATTCCTTTGCAGTTTAATGCTTGTAAAGTGTTAATATTAAAACATTACTGAAATAATTAGTGCTTGGGACATCTAAGGTGTAACAGTAAGTACCTACTACCTGTAATACTTCTATAATTTTCACATGTTTAAAAATATGTAATTTTGTTAAAAAACCTCAAATTTAGCAGATTTTGTAAAAAAGGATTTGTTCCAGGGGTCCGCAATGCAATCCAGAACTTTTCCAAATAATAAAAACAACAGAATGAAAAAACTACTTACACAATATTTTCTTGAACTATAATTTAGGGCTTATGTAATGCCCTATTCCCAAATTTAATGCTCTTTATTTTCATATAAAAACTTACTTTACGCTAAGCTAGCAACGCTAAATAGAAGGAAAAATGACTCAGTCAATATTTGTTTACACTATAATTTAGGGCTCATTTAATTATTATTAATTTTTGAGTTTCAAGATATTTTAAAGGACTTTTAATATCATGGGAAATTTTATAAGGAAACTAGATATTCTATGTGTACCTGAGACGAAGAAAAAGGGTTGCGAATGTGGAAACATAGAAAATGGGGCGTTGAAAGGCGGTTTCGAAATATGGTCAGGAGTAGATAGCGAATCACATGCCAGTCAAGGGGTCGGTTTAATTATGAATCAAAAAGCAAGACAGCATCTTAAAGATCAAGGATATGTATCGCCCAGATTGCTGTGGGTTAGAATGAAGGTAGGAATCAGAGAATTATTAATCATAGCGTGCTACGCCCCAGTTGATAGTGATCCGAGAGAAGTCAAAGACGCCTTCTGGGACACTTTAAATGATACAATAAGTACTTGCGATCAAGGTGAAAGAATAATTCTGCTAGGTAATATGAACGGATGGGTTGGCGTCCAACTTCAGGATACAGATACAGGAAGGGTGCTAGGTAATTTTAGGGATCCAACGAGAAAAAATTATAACTGGGAAAAATTAGTTAGCTCATGCTTAGAAAGGGGCCTATTTATTACCAATATTTGGTTCCGACGTAAAATGATCCGCACGTACACCTGGTGTAAAGGAAATAACCGCAGGATAATTGACTTCGTTATTGCGGATGAAAGACTAAGATGACTAGTCAAAGATACAAGAGTCATGAGGGGTTCCGAATGCAATACTGATCGTAACCTTTTAGTCTCCAAAATAAACTCATGACGGGGATGGAAAAGAAGGAGAACAAAAAAAAACGAAACAAACGCGAATAAAGATTGAAAATTTACAGAAACCGGAAGTGTGAATAGAATTTCAAAAGAGGTTAAACGAACGCATAGATAGGGCAACTTGGGAAACGCTTATAAGTAATAAAGAGATAGAGGGCGCTTGGACTTTGTTACGAGATATCATTGTTGAAACTGCAATTGAAGTGTGTGGTACGGCACTGGTAGGAAGAAAGTCTGGTGATGCGTGTGGGAATGATGAAATTGAGGCAGCCCAAAAAGAAAAGAAAGAAGCACACAAAAAAACGCTGAAAATCAAAAGTCTTAGCGATGAGGAGAGAAATTGGCTCAAAAATGATTACCGACACAAAAATAGGAAAGTTAAACGACTAGTCAAGGAGAGTATAGATAAAATCAAAACAGAAGAAGAGAAAAAAAATACAAAACGGCTTCGAAGGAATTATGAAACTATTATTGAAGCTGATAAAGGAAAGTAAAAGTACAGATTTTGTCAGCATGAGAAATAGCAAAGGTGAAATGCTATATGATATAGACGGGATAGTAAACGCCTTAAAAGACTTTTAAAGAATTACTAGGAAGTGAAGATATAGGGCAACAGAACTGCGACTTATGTATCGAGATGGGAGAAGTCCCAGACGATTGGAGAAAAGCGATTATCTTACCAATATAGAAAAGAAAGGGAGATAAAAGCAACTGCAGTAATTACAGAGGTATCAGCTTACTAAGTGCCGTAAGTGAAATATACCTAAAAATTCTTATTAGCAAGGTAATGAAAATTACAGAAGAAAAGATATGGGAAGTCCAAAGTGGATTTATGCCAGGAAGGTCATGTACAGATCAGATATTTAGTTTAAGACAGATCACAGAAAAAAGCTTGAGAGTAGGAAAGAATGTTTTCTGTGCATTTTTTGACCTAGAAAAAGCATTTGACAATGTAAATAGAAGTAAACTTTGGGAAGTCCTTACAGAGTACGGAGTCAATGGATGGTCTTCCAAAAGCAATACAAACAATATGTACACAGGTAGTAAAGCAAGTGTCAGGTTAAATGGGAAACTGAGTGCCTGGTTCGATATTATGCAAGGCGTGAAACAAGGATGCGTTATGTCCTCATGGCTATTCATCATACTTATGGATAAGTGTCTAAGAACGGTCCTCTTCGACGAAGAAGGTGTAGATCTCGAAACAGTAAAGGTACGTGGGTTAGCTTTTGCATATGACAAGATTGTCATGTTAGAATCAATCGATGACTTGCAAAGAATGTTGAATAAACTTAATACAAGCATGAAGAATATGGGCCTCAAAATTAACGTAAATAAAACAAGAATCATGGTGTTTGAAGGAAAAACTGAGAAAACAATGTGTGATTAGAACGACAAGTACGTATATCTGGGTAGCCTATTCACTAGCGACGGAAAAATAGATGGGGAGTTAGATAGGCAGATAAATAAGGGTAATCAGGTTATCGGTAGAGCAGAATCTATTCCCAGAAATAAAAACATATAAAAAAAAGTTAAAATGGCCATACATAATTCGATCTTCGTACAAACTGTAATATAGGGTAGCGGGACATGGACCTGCCAAGAGAAGGACGGCAGTAAAATTAACGCGATTGGCATGGGACCTCTGCGCACAATATGTGGGAAAACACTGATGGACAAAGTCCTAAACGAGATAATCCTCAAAGAATGTGGTGTAAAAGAGACAATAGTTGACACATGGAAAGAAGTCAGTTGAGATGGTTCGGACATCTTGAAAGAATGAAAGATGAACGACTGACCAAACAAGTGTATAAAGGTAAAGTAAATGGCAGAATGCCCAGAGGTAGACCGCCGAAAGAATGGTTAGAATCTGTATGAGACACTAATCCAATTCAATCATTTGGTTGAAAAGTTATCTTTCTTGGTTGCAAATTCACCTTTTCGGGTTTAAAATTCAAGCGATTTCTGAAGAAAATGAACTTTTTATCTTGAAAATTCAACTCTTTGAAAATTCATCTCTTTTTGTAGAAAATTAATGTTTGTTGTTTGAAATTTCAACTATTTTATAGAAAAGGTAATATATGTCGACTTCAAGCTTTAAGCGTTTCATATGGAATTTAGTATGGTACCTATGTAATTTCCCCTCTTCTGAGAGCATTATATATACACATATATCATATTTTGTTTTTTATTTTAGGCGTTTTCCAAATGAGATCGAAGAACAAATTTTGACCTTGCATCCGGAGGGGGTTCGTATTTGTGACGCCACAATGGAGGGTTCAAATTTTGTGTGATGATCTGTGACAAAGAAGGAGAGGAGTGAAAAAAGTGTTCAGCATAGCGTGAAGTGGTTTTGAAATACGTTCATTTTTCCATTAATTTATATTTGTGTTCTTTAATGTAATTTTTAGTGATTAAAATGAAAAACTATGTATGTTATCAAGAAATTGTATACAAAAATGGTAGATATTTTTGAGGTGAACAATTTAGCTTGGTAACATTTTTTCGTGTCTAGAATGGTTTGACCGAAAAACGGAATTATTCATTCTTAATAAAATTTTTCACCAATAAAATAAAAACTATGTCTCTTATTAAAAAAATGGTAATGCGATAATTCGTAGATCTTTTTGAGATGAACAATTCTTCTTCTTAAGATTTGTTCGTATGTATCTTGCATATTACTCGTATCTTGCATATTTTCACATAAAGCCAATACGTTCTCATTGAGATTATAATGTATAAAGACTTAACAGGTTAATTTAATGTTTTAATGACTATATACCATAGTTCATTAAGTGCTTAACTTAAATATCTATTTTCGTAACCACTAAATTCCAAGGTGTCGAATTTTATCCAGAAGTGGATCAAATCGTTAAACAATGTAGTAAATAGGCAAAGGATAAACTTGAATAAAAAGATAGAGATTAAAGAAGATATGAGCGATTGTGTATAATAAAGCAGGTAGGGAAGGATTATGGTTGGTAGGTCGAAGATTTTATTCTATAGATTTCAACATCAAAACATAGGAATTGAACAAATGAGGCAAAATTTGAGATTGCCCAACTGATCGAAAAGGATCGACGTAGTGTAGTCACAGAAGGGGATGGTCGAGCGGTAGATAAAAAGGCCGTTTTTATAAGAAAACGTAAGAACAGTTTATCCAAGTATGGCTGATACAAGACTGGCTCCTCTCTTCCAATGTCGAACGGAAGAATCGGTCTCTGACAATCAATCGCCATCTATAGATGTCACTCGCATCGCGAGGCGCAAAATTCAAAATTGTTTAACTTAAATATATTGACTACAGCTCGGCCTATCCTGACAAATGATCGCCCCGATCATCAGGATTGTCTTCGAACAGAGTCATTGTTTGTCCGTCCCATGGACGCATTCTATCAGAGCTATAAACACTAGAAAACGGTTTTTGAGTTATTTGAAACCCATCGATATCTCCTATTAGGTAACGGTCATTACGCAAGACCTTCTTTACTTCGTAGGGTCCTTTAAATTTAGGTAACAATTTTTGATTAACACCTTTTTCAGTAACCACATTCGGTATCATAATATAATCGCCACTTTTGTAATTGGTAGGGCATTTATGTTTTTCATCGAACGCTTGTTTGTTTTTCAACCGCATTTTCTCGCAGATTACATCGGCTTTTTGACGCAATTTAGCTCTAAGCTCGGGTGGTTCCTCTTCGTCCTCAATTTCTAATAAAACCTTTCTGAAATCCTCATCAGGTAACCCTACTTGGTCCGCTCCAAAAAGAAGACGAGCAGGTAGACAACCTTTCGATCTATTTACAGTATTATTTATTACAAATTGCGCATCTTCTAGTTCTCTTTTCCAATCCGAAGACCCAGCTATCTTGGACAAAGTTGACCTCAAAAATCTAAATACACGTTCAGCTTGGCCATTCGCGCGAGGAGTGCCAGCTGCTACTTTGATATGTTTACTACTTTTTACAGGTATAAACTGATCAAATTCCTGAGAAGTGAAGCAACTTCCTCTGTCGGAAACCAAAGATCTCGTTGTACCGTAGTGATGAATATAATTCTCAATTTTCGATATTACTTCTTTCGCTGATGTCGACTTTACAGGGTAGAATACTACAAATTTGGTGTAACCATCTATAATCAGAAAGACATGCTTGTAACCAAGACTCGCGGATTTCAAGGGTCCGTAGTGGTCGATAAAACTTGCTTCGAAAGGTCTTTTGGCCCAATCCCACAGATGTAATTCACCTTCGCTCTTACCAGATTGCACAGAATACACTAAACACTTCAAGCAATTACCCACATATTCTTTTACTTTCTTACGCAACTCTGGGAACCAATACACCCTCAAGAGCAATTCGACAGTTTTATCAACCCCAACGTGACCGATATCGTCATGACAAGATCTAATTACACTATTGATCATAGTAGCAGGTACAAAGAAAAGAGCAGAATCCTTGTACTTCCTGAAGAGCAAACCATTACGTATTTCGTACCTATCACTATCTCCCTGCTCTAGCGATTCGCGGATTTCTTTCAGTTCTGGATCAGACAACTGTTTGTACATAAGTTCTTGTTCGAAGGTCAAAGGCTCGATTACAAAGACTTCATGGCTAAGAGCATCAACATGCCTCATACGTTCAGAGATTCGGTGTTCTATCTTATACGAGAAAGTTTGAAGAAACAAGGCCCATCGGTTAATACGCGAGTTAATCTCTTTTTTATTTAGAGCTTGTTTTATCGCGTTACAGTCGGTGCATATTACGAACGGTATTCCCGTCAAGTAAACTCGAAATCGTTCTAACGCGTAATATATGGCTAGCATCTCTAGCTCGTAACTGTGGAATTTGATTTCTAAGTCGGTAGTTCGCCTGCTAAAATAAAATACAGGATGTAATTGATTATCTTTTTGCCGCTGCAAAAGAATTATCCCAAATCCTAACGCGCTCGCATCTGTGTGTAGCTCTGTGTAGAGGGTAGGGCTGTAAACAGCGAAGACAGGCTCGGTAGTCAAATAATCTAATAAAGTCTCAAAAGCTCGCATCTCTTTTTCCCCAAAAACAAATTCGGATCCCTTCTTTAAGAGGCCATACAACGGTTCGGATATTAGAGCAAAGTTGGGTATAAAACGACGTACAAAACCAACCAGCCCTAGAAACTGCTGAACTTGTTTCGCAATTTTCGGTAAGGGATATACTAAAATCGCTTTGACGTGTTCTCGGCTCGGTTGAATCCCATAACTACTAATGTGGTAACCTAAGTACTCGATTTCTAAAACCCCGAAAATACATTTGTCTAAACGTAGTTTCAATTCGAGACTTTCAGTCGCAATCAACAAATCGTCTAAATATAAGAGCAGTTTACCCTCGTTAATCAAGTCTTGGAAAATGAAATGTAAATACCTTTGGAAATAAGACGGCGCATTTACAAGTCCAAATGGCATTCGTAAATATTCATATTGTCCCTCCGGAGTACTAAACGCTGTATACTTAATCGAATTCTCGGACATTCTAATATGGTGAAAACCATCTTTCAAGTCCAGTTTTGTAAACCAAACCTTACCATGTAGTCGATCTAAAAGATCATCTATGCGTGGTAGAGGGAAATGCTCACGTATAGTTATTTTGTTCAATGCACTAAAATCAACACATAACCTAAGTTCTCCATTTTTTTTCTTAGTTAAAACTATTGGACTGCTGTAATTTGATTGGCTCGATCTTATGTACCCTTGATCTAAAAGTCGCTTAATAATTTACCGCAGTTTTAAAAGTTCGACCCATGACAATCTACGCGGCTTAAAATAAAAAGGCTCCTTGGAAGTTAGATTGATCTCCATATCGGAAGAACTTGGACTAGACACTTCCGGTTTCTCGCGATACTCATCTAGTAAAATCGTCAACATATTTTTATGGTCGTATGTAACTTTAGATCCAATTTGACTCGTCGACAAATCAATTAATTTATCAGGTTCCTGCTCTACAAGATTAATGAACATTATGTTATGGTATGGCAACGGCCATACCACGCTGGAAACACCGGTTCCCGTTAGATCACTGAAGTTAAGCAGTGTTGGGCGTGGTTAGTACTTGGACGGGTGACCGTTCAAGAATAATACTACTGCGTTGCTGTTGGCGGTCGTGGGTGTGGTGAGCCCACACTTGTAGTTATTTACTACAAGAAACTATCCACCTAGAAACACCCCTCGAATCGGGTAGTGTCACGCCTACCCCTAGAGGCTCGCCGAAAGGGAAACGGCTTAATGGTATTAATGGTATGTCATTCTCCGGATCTTCATATTCGAAAGTTACCGTTTTACGTCTTCTCAAAGTTAACCCTGGGGTATTTAGAAAATCGCGCCCCAAAATCGCATCATAGCTCATCGTCGTGTCTGGTATAACCGCAAATTTAACCGAAAATATTCTACCATTTAATGGTTGCAACCTAACATCTACTTTGATAAGGCCCACTATATCTAATGGCGAATAGTTTATTCCCGCATATAATACTCGCTGTTCAGATTCGCTAAAAAAATTACAGTATTGGAAATCTCGATGATAAACTTTATTTTTTAACAAAGAAATCGGACTACCATTATCAACTAAAGCTTCTATAAAATACTTATCGTCTCGTGCGTTGCTTAGTAGAACGGTGTACGTCGTTCCTGGCTCGATGAGTGGAATTCTCTCCTGTGATGACAATGTAGAATCGCTGTTGGATAGTTTTGCGGGTTTATCGGCTGATCTCTCGATGACAGCTGTAGTTTCTTCTCTCCCCTTCGAAGACTCCGTTGCAGTTTTCCCATTGTTTCCAGGTGTTCTTGAAGATCCAGCAGGACACTGGCGTGCTTGATGGCCAGTCTGATGACATTTAAAACAAGCTCCACGTTCCTTGGGAGAACTTTTACAATCGCTGGCCAAATGTCCAAATCCATGGCAGTTATAGCACCTTGCTAGCGATGGCATGACTCCAATCGATTTTAAGTCTTCTGCTTCACTTTCTGCAGCTTTAGTCGCCTTAAAATTAGAACCAGGTTCTCCATACTGCTTTCCACCAGGTCCTTTCCGTAAATCTTTACGTGGCTCGTCCTTGGTAATTCTCTGCATTTCGTCTAATAGATCTATAAGTGTTTTATAATTTCCTGCTCGTGCATGCGTTTTAATCAAAAAATATTGTATCCCTTCTATCATATACTCAATAGACAATTCTTCTGCTAACTCTAGTTTATTAATCAATTTCAACTTTTCTTGAAAATATGTGGAGAACTTCTCTCCCCCCTTCCAAACTCTGGCTTCCATCTTCTTTGTTCGAGTAAGCGGATCTTCGCGACACTTGTAGACTGCTGTTAACTCAGCTTTCAGCTCAGCCCATGATTTTCCCACAATTCCGGGCGTATCATTGTACCAGTCTAGTACGCGCTTCTTCAATCTTCTCGAAGCTTGAAGTTTAATAATGTTGTCTGGAACCTCGTAAGCCGCTTGGATTTCATCAACTCGTCGAATCCATCTCTCGACATCGTCTTTCTCATCGTCGCCAAATAGTGGAATCAAATCTCCCATTTCACTGTATTTGGACGCTGCTGGTCTAGTATTATTCCTCTGTGCAGCTTCTTGATGATTCCCATTGTTGCCCATCTGACCTCAAATTCGCATGGCTTCCATCACCGCCCTCGTAGTCGCTGCAATAATGTCTTGAACGTTTGCCATGACTGCTCCTCCTACTGGAGCTCTGTAGACTCCAGAATCTTCAGATTCAGCCACACTATGCATATCATCATCTAAGTGAAGAGGTTGCCCGTTTTGATTAAACCCGTGGAAGTCTTCACTTTCAGAAGACCCATTATGAACATTCGGATCCACCCCGTCATTGTTCCCGTTCACTGACGCCATCTTGTTTTGCTCGAAAATTCGAGAACGTTCTCTTGAGTCACCAGTCGAATTTTCTCGAACGCGTCGGCGTCACCTGCCGAATTCCTAAACACGTCACCACAATCACTAAATTTCAATACACTTGCCTTTGTTCCACACGACGGTTTTTTGTAGTCGTATTCTTTTTTCCACACTTGGCTTACGGGACACAGGCCAATTCACGAACACGTTGGCTTTTTACGCCAATACACATCGGCTTCTCGCACCGATAATCTTAGAATCAACTCGAACACGTCGGCATGTATTATCCTTTTGCCGAATCTCACACAACACGACGGCACCCAATAACCGTATTCAACAACTCTCGTCGGCACCCATAGCCGAATATCGCCCAAGGTGTAAACGTAACTGCGTCACGCGTCCATCCTTTGTTCGACTTCACCACCGAAACGATTTACCCACGCTCCATACCGTCGAAACGATTTTGACGAACACTCGCGTCTCAACTGATTTTCCGGTTTCCCGAATACCCGAGGCCTCTCCAATCCCACTTCTGATAACTGCAGTCAGAAGGGGATGGTCGAGCGGTAGATAAAAAGGCTGTTTTTATAAGAAAACGTAAGAACATTTTATTCAAGTATGGCTGATACAAGACTCACTCCTTTCTTCCAATGTCGAACGGAAGAATCGATCTCTGACAATCAATCGCCATCTATAGATGTCACTCGCATCGCGAGGCGCAAAATTCAAAATTGTTTAACTTAAATATATTGACTGCAGTAGATAGAAAGTGAATATATTTGAATGAAAAAGTAGGAACTGAAAAAGAAGCTGGCAAAAGAGGGAGAAAAGGATTAATGTGGATAGATGGATGACATAAAAGGATTGACTTGGTTATTATATTAATTCAAATACTAAATTATTTAAATACACTAGAGTCCCGCTATAGTGGCCGTTTCGGGGTACCCTTAATTGCTTCACACTATCTTGGGAATCTACCAACCATTCTTCTTCTCCTTCTTGCTTGTGGCTTCGTATAGCGTCGAACCGCAAAAAATTTCGCATCTCTGCTGAGCTTACAAACGCCTCCCTCTCGTCCCCTTTGACCTCCTTGTACTGTATCTCGGGAACCACTACATCGGGACTCTAGTGTATAAAGGTTTATCACGCGGCAGTATGTGTGTCTGGGCACGGGGAGGGGGTCGAAACCCTGTATAAATTTATCTCTTTCATCATTTACGAATTTCAATCATCTTGGGGTGACAGAGTTTTACTTCTTTCAATGTGAAAGTTGCAAAAATACATTTAGAAATTCGATTACAATGTGTTTTACTCTATAATTTTGACTGAATTAATATTCTTCTCAACATCTATTATTTATCATTATAAAGCAATTCGAAATTTTCAGAATTTGTTTAATGTTCAATTTTCAATATTGTAATATTGAATAAAAATATAGAGATCGAAAAATGTAGGATTTTGATAACAAAAGAGGGTGTGAAAAGGATTAACGTGGATAGGTGTATGATAGAAAAGGATAGAGTTGGTTAAATGTAGGAATAGGAGGGATAGGAGTAGGAAAAGCAACAGAATTGAAAATAATAGGGGCGATTGTGGATTGAGAAAGTGATAGAACAATATTGTCATGGATTTATACACTGCCGTGCAGAAGTTTCCGACCACCTCTTTTTTGAACACTGATAAAGTTCTCTTAATTTCAATTATGTCAGACCTAAAAATGTCTCTGTCTAAGGGGTAACACTGAACTAGGATTTTGAATAAATCGATTGCGGAGCGCGCGCTGAAAACGATTTCGTTTTTTTTTTTTTTTTTTTTTTTTTGGTTTTTCGATGCTGCAAAAAAGGCCCGATTGTCCTTTAAATCGTACAGGAAGGGAGAGGGGAAGGCGACCTTCAACGTGGATAGCCAAATATATGGTGCAGGCGTTTTTCTCGAAACCACTTTTTTTCAAACTGGGAGGACGTATTACTTGAACGCCGGTGCATGAATCGATCTTAAATTTTAGTAGTAGCTTCAAAATTACATTCTCTATCGATGTACGTAGCCGTTTTTTGATATTTTTTTGATAGCCAATAGTATATAGATCATAAAATTTTTCAGTTTTTTGTTTCAAGTCTTATACTCTACGAGAAACCGTCCTCCCGTGAAGGTGTTTTCAAAAAAGATAATTTTCAAGATGGGCTCTGTCGCCGCCATTTTGTATCAAAATGATAATAAAATTTTTCTCCCATACTTCAATATGTGTTAAATGAACCCTCTAAATAGAAATCTTATTACTTTTTTCTTACTTTCACAATAAATGGTCAAAGTTAGGCCTTTTTTCTGCCGTTAGAGTGGTCTAAAAATTTTGTATAAAAGGAGCTCACGATGAAGCCCATTTGTCTATTTTTCAAGTAGATATTGAAAAAATAATGTAAAGGTACAATGTTTTCTTAGATTTTCAATAACTTCCGTAATAATCAATATTTTTCAATGTTCTTGGGCTCATTTTAAAGCTATTTTTCTAGTTTCTAAATATATGGAACCTATAACCATAAAGTTTCTATAAAAGTCTCTTAAAATATATATTTATTCAAATTTTATTTCTATTTGCCTACAGATACGATGTTTTCAAATTTTTCAAACTCAAGTTCTTGCACTGTAATAGGAAATTTTTAAAAATATCTGTTCATGAGCTGCTGCAATACTTTAGAAAAATAGCTTAAAGCTGAGCACAAGAATATTAAAAGATATTGACCATTACGGAAGTTATTGAAAACTTAAGAAGGCATTGAATTTTACACTATTCTTGCAATGCCTACTTAGAAAATAGACAAATTGGCTTCACCCTGGGCTCATTTTATACAGAATTTTGAGATCATTCAACCCTATAGAAAGAAATTTTTTTTGCTCAGATATAATTGAAATTAAGAGAACTTTATTAGTCCCATCTCGACTCTTTCAGCATTCTCCAGTTACTGTAGACCATCCGCCCAAACCAGATTAGGTCATAGTATTTTGGAGAGAAGTCTACGAAGTCCAGATTCTACTTAAAGAAGGCTCAGAGAACATAAGTAGCTTCAAGGAGCTGTGCAGTGCCCTAATAACACCTGAGGAGGAATACCCTACCCATTACTACCGAGGAGGTGGAAAGTATTAAGAGGCATGAAGGACTATTCCGTTCCGGGACCAGATGGTATCAAGACCTTCTGGTGGAAGAAGTTTTCTTCAACCCACCAGCATCCCGCCCACATTTTCACCTCATATAAAGTCGGAAGAGCCAATCCCGGAGTGGTTGGTGGAAGGGCGCACTGTGCTCCTGCCAAAGATGGGCAACTTAGCTGACACTAAGAATGACAACCCAATCACTTGTCCAAATACACTGTATAAGATCTTCACAGCTATCCCAAATGATAGGATTGTTCGGAGAATCGGACCTGTGTTGCGAGAGATGTACGAACAACGCGGCTCAAAGAAGGATATAGCAGGATGTTGGGAGAACCTGCTCTTCTATATATGTGTCTTCAAAGACGCAGCATCCTACCAGCGCTACCTCTCGATGGCCAACTATCAACGTCACCTTTCAGAGAGGTGTGTTTCAGGGCGACACGATGAGCCCTCTTCTCTTTTGCCTCACATTATTGCCACTATCTCTCGCACTTCGCCATTCCGAAGGGTACCTCTGCGGCAAACCTGGAAATCGAAAGCATAAGGTCACTTATCTATTTTACATGGATGATCTATGCTAAAAATAAAGAGAAACTACATCTAGCTCTAGACATTGTCAAAGAGTACACTCAAGAGATTGGAATGGAGTTCAAGTTATAAAAATGCGCCAAGGTTTATTTGAAGAAAGGAACACTCAATGGCATCCCCGAAGACCCTTAGCTCGTCGACAGAAGCGCTTCACGACACCTTGGCGCTGCAGAAACCTATACATACCTAGGCGTGCCACAGAACTGTCGGCGAGGAACAAAGTATCTGCAACGATCATGCTTGCCGCCCCGGTTGTACTCTATTCATTTAGAGTGGTTCAATGGACGAAGGGCGAGCTCAGATCCCTCGATATCAGGCCATGAAAGGTTATGCACGTGAGTAAAATCATGCACCTTAAGTCTTCCGGTCCGCGACTTTACATCTCGCGCTGTCAAGGTGGTCGCGGAATACTGAATTTCGAATGTCTTCACAACAGGAATTTTCTGTGTACAGCACATATAGTTGAAAATGACGAGACTCTCTTCTTAAAATGGCGAGGAAGCACGAAGAAGTGGGCAAAGGAGCGTTTGCGTACAAAGCAGAAGAGGATGCTGCTGAAACACTCGGACTTGATGAGCAAAATGCATAAAATCTTATCCATCTCGATTACTTACTTGTGAAGGCCCGGATTAAGAAAGCACAGGAGAAAAACTTCCGCAAACGACCTACATCCAAAGGCACAATGTCGCTCTAAGAGCTCGTAGGAAAATAAAGTCAATTGTCGAAAATGAGAAGTGCCGCATATACTGGGACTTCATATTTTCGATAATTGTTTCTGTTGCGCACTCAAGGCCTGACATAGTTCTCCTTGATTTCAAGACGCAAACCGTGTTCGTTTTCGAGTTTTCGGCACCAGCCGACAACAACATCATAGCGAAGGAGAATGAAAAGAAAGAGATGTATATATGTATATATATGTACCTTGTAATGGAGTTGCGACGATTATACCCGGAATATTCCGTTAAGCTAATCGTCCTGACCATCGGCGCTCTTGGAGGTGCAAAACATTCACTGGTTAATAGCCTAAAAAGCATTCCTGCGTGTCAACAAAATACTGAGACGCTTGCAAGGAAGATGCAGAATGCGGTCGTCCTTGGGCGCTCCGTGTCCTCAGGGTGTACGAGACTTTTATCGGATCAATGTATTGAATCCGTCATAGACTGTAACCACCTATCTCACGGTCATAAGACGTGGTTACAGCTGAAATTTTACCGCGATTTCGCTGGGAGCGGGTACAGTTTTTCAGATGAGCACCCACTCCTGGAGAAATGCCGTGGTAGTCCTTATGACAAACTTTTAATTATATATATATATAATTTAAAAAAAAGTTAAACAACCACCGCAGGGTACCACTAAGAGCAACTGCCATCTAAAAAGAAAATGTCAATAGCCCCCAGTAGAACCGCGGTAAAATACACCTATGGCCACGTCTCACATCCGTGAGATGGGTGGTCACAGGGCACGTCGAAATCACAACGACAGGCCGGCGAAACCCTCGTGTGTCTTGAGGACACGAAGCGACCCAAGGATGACAGCTTTCTGCATCCATCTCGCAAGTGCCTTGGCATATTTTTGGCACGCGGGTATGGCTTTAAGGTTACGAACCAGTGATAATTTAGCACCTCCGAGAGCACCTATCACAAGGACAATTACTCGTACCGAATATTTTGGGTACAGTCGTTGCAGCTCTCTTTTAAGGTCTTGATACCTCTCCTCTTTTTCTTTCTCCTTTGCAGTGATGTTGTATTCGGACGGAGCCGAGAATT
>CAKNXH010063885.1:47821-102657 GCA_932178445.1 Andricus quercusramuli
CTTCAGTTTCAGGTCAGCCCTGAAGAAGTGAACTGCAATGTTCACGATACGTCGGCAACATTCATAGTTTCGCACACGATTGAACCCCGAAAAATCTTTAAATTTTAAATTCTAAATTTTAAATTTAAATTTATCATAATGAATCATCGTGAAAGTATCAAATCTATTATTAATTTCCATGTACGAATCCCGGACTTGACCCAGTTATATCTTGTTTAGCCCCTGTTTTTCAATTAAAGTAATGTAATTTCTGGTTACTATCACCCATGTTGAATCCTCTTACACCCAGATGGAGTACCGTAGGGCCAACACAATTTCCCGTAGAACTCATATAGGCTGGGATATAGAGACCAAGTATAACATACAGCCCAGGTTTTAAGAAAAATGTAGAGGAATGGGCGCATGCTGTTGGTGGTCGATACATAAGTTACGAATGCAATTACCCGGAAATGTTGCACTCCCCTTCTCCTAAGTATAGCGCCTTTTCCGACATTCCCTCTAAATCATGTTACGTAATTTATGAATGACAATACTATATGATATTCATTCAATTATTTGCAAAGTCATTTGATTAAAGAATATAAGTATTACATTTGTATTAAATTCTATAATGTATATATTACAAAAAGAAATAAAATTATGATAAAATATTGACGAGTCAGTCCTACAGTTAATAATTTTTTGTTACAGAATCGGACCTGCAGGAAAGAAGATGAGGTCCAACGTGAAGTTATATCTTATTTTTGGCTTCAGCGTTGTATTAGTTATTGGTGGAGTAACAATAGGAGTTTTATGGGGTTCAATATTTGAAACCATTCTTAATAACGTATGTATAAATCAGAACTATTTAGAAGTTTAAATTACAGTGGAAACAGTGAAGGTTTTAAATATCGGAATCCAATTACGGACAGTTATGTTGATACATACAGTATCTATTCGTCTATTTTTTCCGACGAATGGCCTTGAAAGACGGACAGTCCCCGCTGAACGAGTAGCTACGGCCGCTGATATAACTTTAATTTTAATAGATGTCAATAAAAAATATCGAAATGAATTCTTTGTACGACGAAAAAAGTCAATTTAAGATAATTTATTCCTATTACATGGATTTCGACTGTACATTTAAGCTGTACGTAAAGTACTATCTATATTTCTTTGTACGTGATGCATTCTTCGGAGAGCTGGCCACTCTGGAAAAAGTTGCTTCGATTTTCATGGCATTCACGTATGTCGTAGTATTTATCGACCCAAGATACTATGTAAAAGAATTCGCTGGTGTGGTGCGCGATTGTCACTCGCGCACAGGTAGACTATTTAATTTAAATATTAAAAAAGTTTCTAATGAAAAATTTGATTCAAAACTTATATATATATATATTTTTATTTAATGTCTTATTCCCTTTTGATTTTCAAAAAAATAATCTTCAACAAATTTTTATAATGGGATCGGACTTAGTTCAAAAATTATACAATGAAGTTTGAGGCAGTGATATTCAAATCACTCAATGAAGCGCGGGCCACCTTACACTTGACTCTCTTAATCTTCATTGCATAACGTAAAGTAAAATAGCCTAACTGTGCGTGGTGGGCCGTAGCATACCACATCGGTAAATCTGATGTGATCCTCGAATATGAATATCAAATGTTTTGGAGTTTGATTCGCTCTCCAGGCAGTGCTTCACGCATTCTCTTAAAAGTAAAATTTACTTTCTTCAACAATAGGAGCTGACTTTAACACCGACGTCGCAAGCTTTTAAGATATGGGATGTTAATCCAATACCTATATATTTATCATTTTACTTATTTAATTGGACCAATCCTCATCAATTTAATTGTCACGATTGTCCGAAGCCTAACTTCACAGAACACGGTCCTTACGTGTTTAGGTAATAATCAATACCCATTCTATGAAAATTGTTATGGTAAACATGTATAAAAAGATTGATAGTTTTGTGTTTTCTTTGCATAGTGAAATGGACTACAAAGTCGATAAAGTTTGGAATAAGAACGGCACTATAACGTTTCATAGACGTAGAGTTTGGACCTTCGAGCCGAGTATGTCTAATGGAACATTGTCTGATAAAATAACGAACTTAAATCCAATCGCTGTGGTAAGTATATAATATAGTAGCCGACAGTAAACAGTGATGTTTGTTGATTAACTCTAATTTATTCCCTACTGGAGCACAACGAACCATGCACGCGCGCCAACCCCCTGTTTTAGGCTTATTATTTTGCAATTTTGATTGTTGATTATTTTTAATTACTTTTAATTTTAATTATTATTGATTATTTTTTATTTATATTTGATTTATGTACGGCCCCTTAGGACTGGAAACGGATATTTGAAGGGTGGCAGGGTAGAACGAGATAAGAGACTGTTAAAGAATGTTCAACAATTATTTATGGAATAGTAAAAAAACATTTATTTTATAAGTTACAAAAAAATATTATCGAGTATTCCGAAGATAATTAATGGTCAAAGAGGTTTCGACATGCGGTAGTCGGCGGGGGACGAGTGATGATCGAGTTAAGCCTTTTGGGCGTCCGGTAGGTCTTTGGCCGGATTGGGTTCCGTTCGGGAGCCTTTTTTGCAACAACGGCCTGTTGGGGAGGTCGCCGATATATCTGGGCAAGCGCCTGCTGCTTGCGAGGTGATTAATACGTCATCGACTTCCTGGGCGAGCGTCGTGGAGGAGGGCGAGATCTTTGCCTCTTTTTCTCGCTAGAACTCGTGGAAGGACGGCTGGGGACTTTCCTGAGTGTAGTCCTGGGAGGGGGCTTTGGTATGGCCGAAAGGAAGTATACCAATTATGGTGGCGACAATTCACTGGGCTTTGGAGGTGAGAAGTCGATAGGAGAGGCCCGCAGCTCCAATAGGTCCTCCTCCCCCAGGGGCTGAATACTCGTAGTTCCTGCGGCTGGGCTCCGTGATTCTGAGGGTGGCGGGGACGTCTCCTCGGGCGGAAGATCGACGCCTAGGTCCCGCAACACTTCTCGAGAGGAATGAGCTCCTCGTTTCCCAAGTTGGAAATGTCGGCCGGCGAGGAATATCCCTCCAGGTCTGGCAGGACCTGATCGAGTTGTTGGGGCAGGTTGAGCTCCTCGATAACCTCTTCCTGAGCACTTGGCTGGACGGTGGTTTCAGGAGCGGTTTCGATTGACGGTTGATTGGCTGTGAGCCCTCTGGCACGGTTCCGGCGATATCCGCGATTCCTCCTCTTTCGTTTAGGGGGCAAGGGAACGTAGGCTCCCGGGTTTGCCTGTAGGTCGCCAAGGGCTCGGCGATAGCGTTCTGTCCAGCGTTTATGTTGGCTTGGCCGATTCACTCGGGTCTGGTCCATCTGTAGTCAAAAAGCCATTCCTTGTTGGTCACCATTTCCATCATGATGGACAACTAGGATCCCAGATCCTCTTGATAGAGGACCGAGAGAGGAATAAAACAGATCCCCGATCCTCTTGACAGAGGACCAAGTAGTAAGAGCGAAGAATGCCCGATCCTCTTGACAGAGGACCGAGAAGTAATAAGAAGAAATCCCAGATCCTCTTGGTAGAGGACCGAGAAATGATATAGAAAATTCCCAGATCCTCTTAGCAGAGGACCGAGAGAGTGAAAAGCCTGATAAAGAAGGAGAAATTCCCAGATCCTCTTAGCAGAGGACCGAGAGAGTGAAAACACTGAGAAAATAGAAGAAGAAATTCCCAGATCTTCTAAGCAGAGGACCGAGAGAGTAAAAAGACTGAGAAAATATAAGGAGATATTCCCAGATCTTCTTAGCAGAGGACCGAGAGAGTAAACAGACTGAGAAAATAGAAGGAGAAATTCCCAAATCCTCTTAGCAGAGGACCGAGAGAGAGAAAAGACTGATGAAGAGGGAGAAATTCCCAGATCCTCTTAGCAGAGGACCGAGAGAGTGAAAAGACTGAGAAAGTCCCAGATCCTCTTAGCAGAGGACCGAGAGAGTAAAAAGACTGAGAAATTCCCAGATCCTCTTAGCAGAGGATCGAGAGAGTGAAAATAGGCAAGAAATAAGAGAAAAGAAGAAAAACTTATAGAAGTGTGGAGAGCAGAAACATATCGAAGGTTAAATTTTTTAATGGTAGAGCACTGACCGGTATTGGTTATATTTATCGGCGGAGTGAAAAAAAAACAACTCGCTTAGTTGATATCGGCTGGTGAAAATATCTCCAAGGATCCAGAGACTTTCTTCCTCACAATGTCAGGCTCCTACGAGTTTTTCCACCTTCACCTTCGTACACTGGGCCACCGTAAATAAGTCGGATTCTTTTGGTTAGGTTTTCGAGAAAAAATAGTAAGTCGGGGTGAGGATTTTTAAATGATTAAGTCGAGGTTAGATTTCCGGGCACACTTTATTCCGTCGTAATTAATCGTAGCTCCACAGGTAGCTCGCGAATACTGCTCGAGCGCGAAGGATCGCTAATCGAGTGCGAGGCTTTCGTCTCATTATTTAAAAAAAACTCGCCGAAATTCCGAAATTATAGACTAAAGTCGGAGCATCAACTTTACCAGTTGGAGACTGGATCAGTACTGCTTTAGGGCTCACCACGAGCGAATGCCTCAGCCGTCTGAGAGCAGCGCTGCGGCGTGAGCAGCACTAATCGACCGATCGATGTATCGATTCATCGAAGGTCGCGGTTGGCGCGCGAATAATTCAAATCAACTTAAAATTTAAGACTTTTAAATGGGTAACAACCACAGCTAGAACAGAGGCACTGTGCCGTCAGTCTATTTTAGTATAGTTGGGGGCTGTTGTTCTGAGAAGTGTAACAGAAAAAATAATTTTAGAGAAACTAATTGTGTAACAGGACATGTTTCTGAAAACTTTTTTTTTATAGACAATTCTTTAAATATCTAATACACATCACACATCGTGTTAAAAGGATTGGTTAGGAATCGCTTTTTCATAGTAGTAATAAAAAGCTGGGTTTAACAGTCTGTAAAATTAATCTCGCAATGGATGAGAGAAATAAATATTTACTTTCGATCTGATGTATTCCTGAATCGATACCAAAAAAGTTTGATAAAAATAGTGATAAAAAATAACTGTTTCTAATAAACCTATGATTTATGTATTATACCCAGCAAATACATTTATCGAAATAGCTTCATGTATCAACAAGAAATTAAAAAAATCTTATTATTTTTTATTACCCAAAAGTGAAAATAGTGTCTCACTGCGAAAACGTCTCATTCAAACTCGATTTCGGGAAGTTTTTATTTTTGTAAGAATTTGAAAATTAGATTTTTTATCACGATTTGAAGTCACTTTTTAGAAGCTATGAAATTCTAACATTGAAATTGAAACCTTCTTTTCTCGAAACTGAATTACTTTTATTCATTAAATATTTTCCCTCTATATTAAATAATTGAACATGTTAATTAAAACCAATTAAAGAGATTTCGAAAATGGTTATAAACGACATTGTTTTGGATTCAAATCATTACAACTTCGACGAAAGTTAAAATCATCTGAATTCAGTTTTAGTTAAACTGAATTGTTCTGGATCAAAATGTTTACAATTCATACTTCATGGGGGGAATTAAATTGATTCTATTCGTCTCATGACAATTATCAGGAATATTGTTTTTAATTCTATCATTCTCAAAAGAATAAAAATTTGTTCAAACACTCGTCAAAAATTA
The DNA here is from genome assembly GCA_932178445.1 of Andricus quercusramuli. Lineage (NCBI taxonomy): Eukaryota > Metazoa > Arthropoda > Insecta > Hymenoptera > Cynipidae > Andricus > Andricus quercusramuli. The sequence goes on from CAKNXH010063885.1 coordinate 53,487, forward strand.
AACAGGATTGAAATGAGACCAATTTTTGGAAAAAATGAACAAAAATGTATGCGGTAAAAATCGACGTTCTGTTGGATTCAAATGGTTATAAATTCGACGATATTTGAAATCACTTTAATCAGTTTCAATGTGCACTTTCTTACCAGGACCTGATATCATCAACTTTGGACTATATTTTCTCATAACTGGAAATTTCTTTTCAATCAAAGTTTTTTGTTATCATTTCAGTAATACATCAGCTCTGAAGTATATTTTTGATTTTATAATGTGTGACATTTTGTGTGACATTTTGTCTCTTGGGGTTCGTCCATATATTACGTAACTCTTTTAGGAGAGAGTGGGGTCTAGCCTAACGTTGCGACAGTGATGAAAAACTACAAGAAAAGTAGGAAAAAGCGTTACACAGGGTTGTACGTTTTACACATCACGTAAAAATCAATTTCTTTGGTTATTGTAGCATTTCATGATACAGTACTGTATGATGTATTCCACGAACCTAATGTAAACTAATGTGGGTCACTGTTTTTAGTTTGGTATAATATTTAGTTAACTACAATATCATACTATCAGTTCCAATAATATAAAGTTGAATATTTTTTTGCGAGGAGATGGAAATGCATTTATGCACTGATTGTGAGTATCGACCTAAAAACGACAATACCCATTAAAACCACCACCTCTTCCTGCTAACCCGAGGTTCTGGGACCGCTTATCGCATTACTTCAGAACCCTGGATTGACGGCCAGTACCCCGAACTTCAACATTCCTCTACTTCTGCCTCCCTGTCATTAATCACCTTTTCGTCACATCAAGATGCACGCATCGTTCTCAGTAGCGCTACGGTATCGCGCAATGGGATCGTGGGCCACTGCGGCGCGCTAACGCACTACAGAGCCCTATGTGGCCCTTTTGACCGCACCTCCAGCAGAATCTGGTCTGATGAGGAACCTTGTACCTCGCTGCCTGGTGGCCGTAGCCTTAGTTGTGGTAGCATCTGGTCCGTCTTCTTCTTAACCCTACACGACCCCTACCCCACCTTCAGGATACCTGTACGAAGTAGCTTTGCAGCTAGCTCCCCGTTCAGCTCCAGATATGCTTCTAGCCCCCCCCCCCCCTGAAGGCCTTCTTCGTTATGCTGACCTTGACGCCCGAAGAATGGCTCGCTCCGAAGTGTCTCTCCAAAGCGTCTCTGATATCTTCTTCCACCGTCGTCTTGACAAGGTCCAATATTTCGATTTCGGTGCGAGAAACGAGCACGCGCACGTTCCTCTCATCCGCAACAGCTTCCCTGATGGCAGAAAATAGTTTGCCCCTGCCCTCTCCAACCTTACCCACCTCGTTGAGAACATGCCCGTTCCTCGTATGCCTCGCACCCCTGATTTTGACAAAAAGGGTGTCCGGCTCCACATTGCTTTTGAGGTCTTTGAGGACCTCCACGTAGCTTGATCTCTCCGCCGGTTTCTTTAAAACCGCTTCGGGACAAGCTCGCCTGAAGTTCTCCTTGTTCATGGGGACTTGGGTACAAGTTTGACCCTCCCATCCTGGCTCTTTGGGATTGAGGTCGCCGCTGCACCGGTGCGGGTCCTCAGCTTCTTTGGATTAGGTCTCGTGGCGTCCACCTCTAGGGGATTCATGGTGGTAGAGATCCTCTAGGGAAAGTTGAGAAACGAAGTTACACAGGCTCGCACGGCTTTTTAACTGTGCATCGAGACTAATACGGAACTGGAAGTCCTCACAACGCGCGTCAGAATTCTGATACGTGTTCACGTCACTTCACGTCCAATGCGTCTATTGATAAGAGAGTAAACTTGATTAGATAACCAGATAAGTCGTGTTTAGAAATAAGAAACAATGTGCGGAATCAAAAGACTTCACAAACGCGCCAGAAGTTTTATGATAATCGCCTACTTCCAATATGCCTATTGAAACCTAGATGGATATATAGATTAGGAATAGGGAATGTAAAAAGATGAAGAGGAAGGTGAAGAGGAAGTACAAGAAGTGGAAAGAGGGTAATGCGAGAAGGGAGGCGTACGTAGAAATGAGGAAGGGGTTTAGATTGGTGTGTAAGAAGAAAGAACAGGAAAAGGAGAAAGATCTGGAAGAGGAGTTAGCAAATGTTAAGACAGAAGGGGACGTCTGGAAGATAATAAATAGGTTTAGGAAGCGTAGGGTGGGGGTTAGCGAGAAGATAGGGAGTGAGGAGTGGAGAGAGTTTTTCAAAGAATCATTCCAGGGCTCGGATTCAAGGAAGAAGGATGGGGGAAGTAGAAGAACGGGGGAGGCAGAGATGGAGGAGTTGAATGACGAAGAGATAGAGAAGCAGATAAGGAAGTTGAAAAGGTCAAAAGCAGCAGGGCTGGATGGGGTAGACAACGAAGCATGGCTGTTTAGTACACAAGAGGTTAGGGAGAGGCTGAAGGAGGTAGTGAAGAAAGTATGGAGGGGCGAGGGATTCCCAGGAGGGTGGAGAGAAGGGCTAATAGTGCCACTGTATAAGAAAGGGGATAGAGATAGGCAGGAAAATTATAGAGAGATTACTCTAATGAATACGGCGTATAAGGTATACGCGATGGTAGTGGCAGAGAGACTGCGGAAGGATGTCGAGGGGAAAGGAATATTGCCGGAGACGCAGGCGGGATTTAGGGCGGGTAGGAGTACTATTGACAATATCTACGTGATGCAGCACGTGGTGGATAGAGAATTAGCGAATAAGGGGACGAGAGTGTACGCGTTTTTTGTGGATCTCAAAGCCGCGTTTCCATCGGTGGATAGGGGGAGGTTGTGGGAGGCAATGGAGGATAGGGGAGTAGAGAGAGGCCTAATTGAGACCTAATTTGAGACCAAAGACAAGATAAGAGGAGGGGAGGGGATTTCCGAGGGATTCTGGATGGATAGGGGTCTAAGGCAAGGGTGTCCACTTAGCCCAACGCTTTTTGCGATTTTAATTGCGGATATGGAAAGTAAGCTGGAGGCCGGGATGGTAGGAGGAGTAAGGATAGGAGGGGTTAGAATTTGGTCACTAGCGTATGCAGATGACATAGTGTTGCTGGCAACCAGCGAGGAGGCCTTAAAGGAGATGATGAAGAGGTTGAGAAGATACCTGGATGAAAAGGGGTTAGAGCTGAATGCGGAAAAGTCCAAGGTTATGGTGTTCAGAAAAGGAGGGGGAAGGGATAAGGGAAGGGAGTGGAAGTGGAAGGGAAAGGAGGTACAGGAGGTGAAAGAGTTTGTGTACCTGGGCTTCGTTTTTCGAAGGAATGGGGGAGTGGATGGTCACATAAAAGAGAGAGTGAGGAGGGCAAATGTGGTGATGAGGCAGGTGTGGGGGTTGGGAATGAAGTTATTCGCAGATGACTTTGGAAGGAGTATGAAATTGTTTGATTCACTAGAGATGAGTGTGCTATTGTATGGGGTAGAGGTGTGGGGGTGGAAGGAAAGTGAAGAGGTAAATAGAACGCAGGAGAGGTATGTGAAGTGGACCCTGGGGTTGGCAAGGAACACGCCTAATTATATTGTCAGGAGGGAGACGGGGAGAACGAGTGTAGGAATTCTAGCAGGGAGCCGGGCGTGTAAATATGAGGAGAAATTTTTGGAAGAGGGGGGAAGTAGGCTGGTTAGGGAGTGTTGGTGGGAGAAGGAGAACAGGGGAGGGGGTGGGAAGATGGAGGCGGAGATGGAACGGTATTTTAGAATGAATGGATTGCAGATGGATGAAGTGAGAAGGATGCACGAGGAAGGAAGGAAGGTTTATGAATTGGTTAAGCAAAACAGCATGGAGAGAGAGAACACAGAAGGGGAAGAGAGAATAAGAGAGTCAAGATTTAACGGGAACTATGTGTGGATTATGCCAAGGGCAAGAGCGCAATATTTGTGTGTGAAAGGAGAGAAAGGAAGTCAGGAACTTATAGCGTATGGAGGGTTTCAGTAGGTTTTGGCTCTCTCGAGAGAAGAGGATGTGTGAACTGTGCGGAAAGGGGGATGCAAGAGTGGAGCACTGGCTGGAGGAGTGCGGGGAGGTGGAAAGAAGTGAGATAAGCATGGAGGCATTGTTGCATGAAAAGGGGGAAAAAAGGGCAGTAGCATGGGTGAAGGGAGTGGTGGGTAAGATGGAGATGAAGAGAAGGAAGGAGGAAGAGGAGTGGAGAAGGAAAGATTGTAAATAGGAGAGAAAGTAGATATAAGTAAGATGTAAATATTGTAAATAGTAGATAAGTAATAGGTATTAGCTGCGAAAACAGAGGTTGGCAAGCGAGGCAATGCGAAAAAGTAGGGACATGCGAGCGAGGCGAGGCGAAGCGAGGAAGGCAAGGCGATACGAGCGTGCGGCTTAGAGATAAGGAATGGATGGATGTTAGTTCTTAAGGGTTAGTTTTAAGGAAATTCTGTAAAAAATGGATGTGTAAGCAAGTCAATTTTTTAAGGCCAGCAGGCTGAAAAATAAACGTTTATCTATATAGATTAGGAAAATTAGCTGTGTTATTTGTCAACGCAGATAATTACTTTCTAAAAGTATTAAAATCTACGATTCTCAAACCCATTCAATAATAAATTAGTTTATAATAATTATAGCTTTAAAAACTAACAATGCAGAACAATATATGGTTGAAGTTCATAACATGAAGGGTGGATATTCAAAGTCGTATAACCGCCAATTTTTCAAATTTTTTTTTATTTTTTATTTCGAAACTCTAAGCTGATGCCGTCATTTCTGCGAAAAGAGCAAGTCAAAATTCGCAATAGTTTTATTGTGAGAATTTTTCGAACATTGCATTTTACATTGTATAATTAACAAAATGCGAGCGTTTTTCCGCTCTCCTGTAAGAAATTGGAAATGGCGGTTATACGACTTTGAATATCCACCCTTCACATATACTCTACAGGTATCAGTTACATTTTTTTTCCAAAAATTCTATTAGTATTGAAGAATAATGAGTCCCCCCATCATGCATTTGTTTGTAACCCAGTCCGTGAATGATGGGGTAAAAACCAGGCTTTGCCCAATATGTCAAGGCTCTTATCAGATCACTTGACTGCATTATAATAATACGTCCGTGACTGATAATATATGCCGGTATAGCCCCGTGCATACTTTTTAAAAAATAAAAAGTCCAACTCTAACCAAAAATGCGTTGGACATATTGTGTTGTAACCATCTCAAGCCTGACACATTAATTTTGTTACTTGACTTAGTTCGTCTTTTGGAATAGAACTGAAGGGCCTACGACAAAGCCACGGAACGCGTCCTTGGGTTGTGGATAGAGGGTCCCTGTACCAATGGTTTATGCTGAATATGATTACAATAATTAATAAGCAGTCGTGGACAATTGTCCAGGGAAAGCCGAATGGCACCCGGGTGAGGTGTCTTAAACGGTGACTTTGGGATACTTATCCTTGCACGCGAGGCTCTACAAGAATGGACGAAACCTTTCCTTAGCTGCTCGTAGGAACAACAATGGCACCACCACAATACCAAATAGTTTTGGATGCGGTTCAAAACGGTCGAACGCGCAGAGCACCTGACAATGGGTCGGCAAACAATGCCGATCATCCTAGAGTTCGGGGTGCTGAAAATAATTTAGATGGAAACACGATGACAAACTGGCAAAACGCCCACATTGAGTGGCCGGATCAACTCAATGATGACTTTCTAGACTGCTACGATTCCAGCATTATCCCTGTTCACCGAGGCTTTATGGCGCGTATGCACACTCTGTGGTGCCATAAACACCCAGAGCTGCAGCACGTTTTGATTCAATCATTGCGAAATCAACGTGTCCACCTCTGGAAAAATGGATATGTACGCGGAACGCTTCCCCAACCGCTGCTTGATCAAGCTGCAGATGAAGATCAGCAAGCGACATTAAGACCAACCGCGGAAAGCAGGCACCTTCTGAGAGATGATCGCGATTTCAGGACAAGGAGGAACATCAACCTGCAAGTTCCTCCTGAGCCCTATGATGTGGCTGAAATGGATGCCTCCCTTCGTGCAGATATCTCGCAAGAGTCCGACCTCTGGCCCATCAATTGCTCAGTTTATGGTGCTGCGAGAGCTTTGGCTGATTAAAATCGAAGGCCAAAACCGACGATGGATCAAAAGACCAAAAGGCGCTTGCATCAACTGATCAAGAAGAGGCAGGGATGGATAATGGAGCACCAAAAGTTTCTCCCTGTCGATTGCGCCTATTTAGCGATGTCCGCGTTTCTGTCAAAAATCCATCAAGCCCAACGGGGTAGAGACTTTTTGGAGAGAAATATACCAGATCCCGTAAACACTAAAGTTGAAAGAAGATACTGACAATATCATCCGCTTCAAGGATTTTTGCGACAACCTCATAAAATCTGAGGAGGAATGTCCATCAATCACTGCCGAAGAGGTGAAAAAAGCACTTATTGGCACGAAGAACTTTTCCGCTGCTGGACCACATTGTATCAAGAACTTCTGGCGGAAGAAGTTTACTTCTACAAACCAACATTTGGCAAGTGAAATGTTAATCTTTCTTTTTTAATGAGTTTTTCTTGCATGATACGGAGAGGATACGATGTGGATACTATAAGGATACGCTGTAGCGTATCCGCTCCGTTCGTTCGGTCCGCCAGGGCCAACACTTGGCCCGCATATTCACCTCATATTTAAAGTCGGAGACGCCCATTCCGCAGTGGCTGGAGTTAGGATGCACTATACTCCTATCGAAAAAAGGCAACACACTGTATAAGATAAGATCTTTACAGCTGTCCTAAACAACAGGATTGTTCGACGAATTGAGCCTGTGTGGCGAGAGGTGTACGAACAAAGTGGCTCGAAAAATGTGTAGCAGGCTGTCGAGAGAACCTGCTAATGGACAGGTGCATCTGTAAAGACGCCTGGATTGTATACCGCAGAGCTTTCGATTCAACCTCTCATAGACTTATCATCTGTCTCTTGGATCCACACATAGTGAGATGCATAGAGAGATTGATGCCTCTTTGGAAAACTAGATTTACGAGCTCATCTGGAAATTATCGTGCGACAACGAACAACGTCACCTTCCAGAGGGGCGTCTTTTAGGGTGATACCATGAACCCTTTGCTTTTTTGTATCACACTTCTGCCTCTATCTACACTAAGAAATTCTTCTGGATAGCTCTGTGGCGATACTTATCAGCGCGATCATAAGGTCACTCATGTATTTTATATGGATGACTCGAAGATCTATGCCTCGGGTAAAAGTAAACTTCAAACTGCTATAAATATCGTCAAGAAGTACGCAGGCGAGATTGGGATGGACTTTGGATTAGACAAGTGTGCCAAAACATACGTGGGCGTCAGAAAAAAAGAAAAAAGAAGTCAGGAAAGTGCATTACTCTCTCTAGCTGCTTCACTTCTAAAAGGCCAAGTAAAGAAAGCAGAGGTGGAAAAATTTCATCAACAGCTACTCGACAAGAAAATGCACGGAAACATTCACAGAAATCTAGAAAAACAGTCCTTCTCAAAGGAGCAAACTTCTACTTTCCTCAGATCATCAGGGCTTAATTCAGGTATCGAAGGTTTTATTCTCGCATGCCAGGATGGTGTCATTTCCACCTTAGCGTACCGTGACCGCATTTTATGTCAAGAAGTTCCCAGCGATAGGTTCATAGCATGTCATGTACACGTTGAGTACCTAGAACACATACTATCGGGTTGTCCCACCCACGCAGGAACGGCGTATATGTACAGACATAATGCGACCCTAAGAGTGCTTTATTACCATCTTCGTTGCTCTTACGGTGTTGACCGCGACCCTGCCCTGCCGAACGCTTCAAGGGAGATACAATCAATTGTCCAAAACGAGAAGTGCCAAATTTTCTGGAACTATGATTTCCGGACAGCGGTCTCCATTGCACACTCGAGGCCTGACAACGTTCTCCAAGACTTCGATAAACGAACTATATTCGTGATCGAATTCTCGGCTCCGTCCGAATACAACATTACTGTCAAGGAGAAAGAAAAGGAGGAGAGGTATCAAGACCTTAAAAGGGAGCTGCAACAAATGTACCCAAAATATTCGGTACACGTAATTGCCCTTGTGATAGCTGCTCTCGGAGGTGCGAGACTATCACTGGTTCTTAACTTTAAAGCCATACCCGCGTGCCAAAAATACGCCAAGGCTCTTGCGAAATGGATGCAAAAAGCTGTCATCCTTGGGTTGGTACGTGTCCTCAAGACACGCGAGGGTTTCACCGGCCTATCGGCGTGATTTCATCGTGCCCTGTGACCACCCATCTCATGGTTGTGAGACGTGGCCATATGTGTGATTTACCGCGGTTTTTCTGGGAGTTGGTGTCATTTTTAGACGGCGCTTGCTCTCAGGGGGGACCCTGCGGTGGTTGTGTAACCCTTTTTTAATATATATTAAATATATATATTGTAATTTATTATATTAATTAATTAATTTATATATATATATATATATATATATATATATATATATATATATATAATATTTTTTTAAAACTTATTCTCGGGTGAACCCGATTTTTCATCATAGCCACGGACTAATTCAATTGACTGATGAGAGGAGGATGTTATAAGTTATTTTAATACGATGTTTAAAATCATTTGCGATGATGTTGCAGGTACAAAATTAGGAACATGGTGTAGTTTGCAGTTTTGTTAACGCTGTTACGCTTGCACAGCGGCTGCGAGTGTTGGAGGTGACAACAGTCGCCTCTGGATGTTTTCTTAGAGCTCATATTAATATTATTATTATATTCATTGAAGAATATATATTAATTATTATTTAATACAAATAATATAGAATAAAAAATAATTGTTTAATTATCTCTACGCAATAACTGTACCTTTTTTCTACAAATTTTTGTTTAGTTGTTAGATTATACGGTAAGGTAAATTTCATGGTAGTCATAGGGAAGCGTAAGTGCGAGTGAGACGCTAGTGGATGGCGCATAAGAGCGCCTTTGTCGCACTCATGGATATGACTACTATGAATTTGGCCTTACTGTATAAGAATTTTCTGGAATTTTGAATTTTCATAATCTGGTTTTAAGGTAGGTGATCATGCCTAAAAAAATTCTTTCTGTTTATTATACTGAATAAAAATTAGATTCAGATATTTCTTCGCATTGGGCTAGGATGCGAAAAAAAATCTAAATCTAATTTCTGTTGTGTAGAATGAAAAGACTGAATTTCTAGGTTAGGTACCTAGATCAGCAGCCTTAATTATTACGTATTTTCTCTATACATTTCTGTTTTCATAGATTTCATACATTTTTTATACATTTATATTTCATGCTATCTTCTTTCTCAATTGCTGCTTCAAAATTGTAAACCTTTTCCATAATTTGATTTGAAGATCGCACACTTTTCAGCACTTCTGGTTCCGGTTTAATCGTAGCCAATCAAAAGAATGTGAGTTTGTTTCTCAACTCTCCCTAGAGGATCTCTACATGGTGGGCTCCCTCGCTCTCTTCCCCTTAACGCATGTGGGAGTTTCCAAGGCATCTTCGTCCGCCTGGGTCCCCTTGTGGCTCGTGTCCACCGTAAGACCTGCTCTCTCCTTAGCTTTCATTTCCTTCTTCTTAAATACTGTGTAGCCAACACCCTGTGATGCACGTTGGCTCATGCCAACGGTTTAAATTAATTTCCGGGCCATTCGTCGTTTAAATGAGATTTCCCTAATTGGCATGAACATGTTTTTCTTCGTTGTTCAGTAGTTTCGCACTTCCGACCATTTATACCACAAGCTTTGATATAAGCTCCTTACTCTCCTTCAGGTTCCGGCTCGTAATCTCAATATCTTTCCTCCGATTTGAGACTCGTGTTCAATTCCTCCTACACAACTAACGCCCCTCTATAAGTCTCTTTCACGTTTTTGTTTTGGCTCCATCTTGCTCCTACGAGTAGTTAGGGAAAATCGGTCCACATCCGCTGAGGCCTGCATGCGGGCGTAGGGTTGAATATTTTAGTAGGCGACCTGGTATTCTAGAGACACCGTAAGAAAGACCACACCCTGGTATCATGCAGCCTTCCGCACGGTTCTTATCACCTTGGCTTGGGGTTTTTCCTGTGGGATCATTTCTGGACCAGTGTCTGGGACTGGTTATTTAGTTTTGTAACCGTATTCAACCGAAACTCTCGGTAAAGGGCCAAAGGACGCAACCCGAAGACGGACCCGGTAGTCTGGTACAGGGATGGCCACGGACGAACTCTGGGAGCTAAAATCTGTCAACTCGTCATATCCCACTCTTACCGCCTTTGCTAGAATGTAGCTCGAGGAGGTGGGAGCATGGGTGGGAGGACGGCCGCTCTTGGCTTCTTGGCGACCGAAGCCGAGTGGATACGAGAGCGTCCGATCCGACCAGTTCAAATTTATAAACATAAGCGCTAAAACCGAGTAGCTGCATGGACGTCGTTTCGCTCAAGACCTAGAGGATGGAAGGATGGGGTAAGCTCGGAGAAGCGCTCGAAGAAAGGGAACAAAAGTGGAAAAAAGCGAGGCAGGGGAAGCACTGCAAGCGGTCCGTGGCCATTCCTGATTTAGTCCAATATTGCACTACATTTTTTGAAAGCATAGTGAGAAAAATTTTTGTCAATGTTTTTGGTTATGGTTGTATTTTTGGTACAATAGTGTTTAGTATTTTGGATTAGGGTTGTACTCATGTGTTTAGTAAAATATTGTACTATATTTTCCAGAATCATAGAATAAAAAAATAGGTGTTTGTTTAGGAAAGTTTAGAGGGTTATTAGATACGTAGTTTGTGCGGAAGATAGGGAGGTATCATTGCTTTTAGGTGGGACAGTTAGGAGGATTTGGACGACAGTTAGGAGGTTCTCGAATTTTCAAAGAGCTGTGGCGAAATTTTTTTATAGTACACCACGAACACCCACTTTTAGCTTTATTATTTGCATGTTTTTTATAATACCGTTTTATATAGTAATCGTATCTTGAAAACATCGACGATAGTAGCTGGTTAGTGATTTTAGACTTGTTGAGATCTCGAACTTTAAGGCCATTTATAAGAATGGGGTATGTGGGTCCCAATTTTACGGCCGAGTGGTTGAATATTTGTGTATATTCTTTTCCATACGTAATCTAAATAGTATTCTATTTTTATGACCAGAGCTGGTTTTTAGTAAAACTGTTGCAATTTTCTTTAATAATCGAAATAAAAAGTACAATAGTGTGTCAGCAGTGTCGCTCAGTGTCAGCTGTCTTTGGGTTTCGCTGTGTGCCTGAATGGAGGCAAGCCTTCTGTCGTCCACTCTATTTTCCAGCGGCAGGAAGATGTCCACCAGATGTAGACAATGGTCGAAATAGAGTGGACACTTTCTTTCTACACTTGTTTCTAATACTTTAGTACGCGCCCTGTCTCATTAAACTTAAGATTATTCTAAGTCAGACATGCCAAACTCGGGGAAATTCCTGCCGGGAACACATGTTCCGTGTCCACCACTATTTCTTCTGGAGAGCGGAAGTGGTGGTAGAGACGTGCTAGATCTCTCCTCTGCGACGTCACGTTGCGTATATACGGTGCAACATTACTTCCCGCCTCTACCACCACCCCCTCTCTCCAGAAGAAATAGTGGTGGACGCGGAACATGTGTTCCACGTGGGAATTTTCCGTAGCTGGACACGTCTGTTCTAAGTGATATTTATCACTGAAAGATAATTTTTATTAAGTTATCCAGGATAACATATAGCATTTATTGTACAATATCCCACATTTAAAGCCATTGTTCAGCGTGATAGCTTTATTCAATTCCGATTTAAAAACCATGAACTGCATTAAAAAATCTTTTCGAACAGCAAAATTTTTGCAATTTTTTTCAACCATATCCTTAGGTCTGGGAACACGTGAAAGTAGGGGGAAAGTGCCCACAGTTTTTCTGTGTGCACAGGGAGTTAAAAAGTATATTTATTAAATTATTGCATAATATATGTCATAAGCACTGAATATATCTGCCCTTTGTATTAACGTATTTTGGAAAAGTGATATTTGTGTGTTTCTCGTATTAATTTTTTTTCAACAAAATAATTTTTTTTATGTGTCGCAGAGATAGGTCTTCCGACTACCTACTTTCAACTAATACTTAATAAAAACACGCCAGTTAAACCATTTTTTACTGCAAAAAGAATTTATTACGCTCTTCTGAGATTCTTCCCTTCGCAGCTATTGTCTTCCAAAGTCGTATGTCGCCGATTTTTTGTGACGATATTATTTTAGTGAAAAATGAAGAAAACTAACATATCTTGACAAGATTCTGTTACCTACGTCCCTTTGTAAATTTGAGTGATATATCTGAAGCACCTTCATTTAGCTGATAAGTATCTCCATATACTTGCTCCCAGAAGACTTGAATCTCTTCTGGACTAGGCGGATTTTTAACGGCATGTGACGTTTTATTGAATAGGCGGGAAGGATGTGTAGAAAAGGTGGAATTTTCCTGAAGCCACTTTACTCGCCGTTCAAGGCGCTCTTTCGCTGTTGAAAGAGATCTTATTTTTTGCGTCCAGTGCTGCTTGATGGTCAACAGTTTACACTTGTTCAGCGTGTGATTTGCTTTCCTTAAGTTTCGAACAAGTGCCCTAACTTTTGGAGTGAATTTTTCATTTAATGTCATGTAGCTAATCACGCACTGAATATTTGATGCATGCCGTCTCGCCGTTTTAATTTTAAACTGAAGCTGTGCAATACGCTCGCGAGTCTTACTCAGGCGTATTGCAGTATCGTTACTTGTTTTGTCGCTAAGTAGAAAGACCGCCTTCTCATAAACTACAAAGTTCAGATTTCAGAAATTAACATCTTCGGGGAGCAAATCGGGGAGAGCAGTATTAGCTTCAGCTAATTTGTCCATCCTGAGAAAGAGTTTTTGGTGGATAGATCTCCTACTTCTCATGTTGGTATTATCGGCTATCTGCAAAGGTTGTCTTGCTGGAACGGTTGGTATGTTCGTTAATTAATTAAAAAATTTAACCCAATTTAATTAATCGCTGATCAATCTCTCTAGTAATCAGCCCAGGTGAAGAGCTTCACAAAGACTCAATGTACAGCTCTCCACTCAGGCCCATTAGCAGCCAACGTCTTTCATTTCAGGCGTTATTCACTCCACTGGAACTCTTCATCATGAATTTCTCATAAACTGTTGTTCGCTATACTAATCGTTCTTTTCTTGGTTTGCCTCTGGGTAAGCTACTATTTACTTTACCTCGATATACTTGTTTTGTCAGTCGTTCATCTCTCATTCTTTCAACATGCTCAAACAATCTCAACGAATTTCTTTCCCACTTGTCAACCAGTGTCTCCTCTAAATCAAATTCTTTGAGAATTCTCTCTTTACTGACTTTGTCCATTAGCGTTTTACCGTACGTATTGCACAGAAATGTTATGCCAGTCGCGTTAATTTTACGCTTATCCTATTTTCTTGGTAGGTCCAGGTTTCCCCACTGTACATCACAGTGGGTGTAAATACAGTATTATATATTGCCATTTTAGCTAACTATTTTAGCTATGTTGATATCTTTATGATTTTTCGAAATAAAATTTGCACTCTTATTCCTAATCGAAGATTTATTATGTTATAGACTGTTGGGTACATAGTAAGGTTTCAAAAACCACTCATGAAAAAATTTGCAAGTCTTCTGATGAATGCCGTCAACGAAAACATGATTATCACAAGGAATATATCACAACTGATATTCGATGGATTTGACGACAAGTTGCTATATATTGCTCAAAAACTCAACATCACATCAATTCCTTACGACAAATTTGGCTGGTTTTATGGGGTAGGTGAATATTTCCTTATTTGGTAGAAATGTGTAAGCTTCTAAATATATAAGAATATGTAACCATGACTATGTATGTTGAAATAAAAAATTAGATATAATTTTATGAAATAAAGCAAAAGTTATAAATTTGAAATGTAGCACATATAATATTCTTTTTTAATTTTTAGCGTAACGGTTCGGAAACTTTCGAAGGCACGTATAGTATTAAGACAGGAGAAACTTCTTTATTTGATGTAGGGCAGTTGGTGGAATGGAATTACACCAACAAAACAATATATGATGATGGCAAATGCAGCGAAATCAAAGGAACGGTTGGAGATCTTTGGCATCCTTTTACGAGTAATAAAAATTCTACACTTCCCATTTTTTCATCCGACATATGCACGTAAGTAAACGATTGAAAATAAATTCAAAGCCTCGAAGTTTCTTCATTTTTATAAAATAATGGATACAGTTTTTAAAACATGTTTCTAAAATGTTTAGCCTAGAATAATTTACTCCAAAATTCTACAATTTGATTTAATATCCTTTTAAATGCACTAAAATACGTCCTTGAGAAAAAATACAAATGTTTTCCCAAATAAGAAAACGCGTATCCTCTGTCCTTAATTTTTGCGTAAGCCATGCTTAGCGCCATGTTTGACGCTGCAGGCTGGTTCCAATGTTTGGCATGTTCTCAAACCAGTCTCCTGTAAGATTGAGATTTTAGTATCAATTTGCGTTAGATTGTCACTCGTGAAATTGGCTTTGCTATACACTACGGGTCGAAATTGTGCGTCCACTTACCAAAATCGTACTAAAAACAGGCTTGTCTTAGAAAGTGACTATCTCTACGCAAAATTAGGTTAGAAAGACTTTTAAGAAGCCGTCAGGAAGCTTATCGAATGTCTTGTCGATTGAGTCCTATTTGCAGTATTTTCAGCAAATAGGTGCCGCTATAACATGTGAGAAGTTTTGTCCCTTTTTCCGTTTTTGACCAATTTTCGATTCTCAATTTCCACTCTCTGCATGCTTTCGGGAAGTAAATATGAAAAATTGAAACTTTCCTAAATTGATTTCTGAAATTTCCTATTTAAAATAAGACCAAGCCCACGATAACATATTTCATGGTTTTTGAATTATCATAGAAAATGTGGAAGCGTTCCCAAGACGAAAATCGGTCCGTCGAGCTGTAGTCGAGCAGTTAACGCATGGAACCTGGTCACTAATCGACCAAACGCTTTGTCATCTTGGGCGCGCTCAAGCATTTTTTATTTCTCTTTAATTTTTCTGACATAATGTTTTTAATACGATTGTTTTTAGTGGACTGAAAATTCTGGCCGGTACTGTATACGCATCAAGATACTTTGTAAAAAATATATGTACAAGTGAAAATATGATTGCTTTTAACGAATGTAAAACTTTCAAACATAAATTAACGTGAAACCTCCGTAATTTAAATTAATTCAGTTGTCTTGTTAATTCTTGATATAATTTTTTGCCCATGATCGATCTGAGAGGTGTCACCTCATAGTTGCCTTACCTCTACAATATCAACTGTAAAACTTTTACGACGTCAATGGCCCTAATACTCAAACTACTTGCATTTTCCGTGCACCCTCAAAAGTATTAAATCTCAGATATCATCAAATTTCGGTCCGGATCTCTCAAATACCCGATCCAGTAGTTTTCGGATCGGGTGTCTAGTTGACCCACCCGAAAATAATTTGTTCGGATCTGCGCGTGATATACCGGATCGGGGCGGATCTGCAATCACTATTGAGAACACTGCCCGAATGTGGTCAAATTTGAAATTTCGGAGATATGTGGAGGCATGTGGTGACGCATTTCCGGCTGCGCAGTATACTTGCAATTTATGGTTGTGCACTAAATTCATTTCGCACTTGCGGATGCGCAGTAGACTGATGTGGAATTTTTTGTTGCGCATTAGAGCTATATCGCACTTACAGCTGCGCAGTAGTCTTACGTGGCATACTTGGAGCGAATTCGGTTATTCTGCACTGGTGAACTCCAAGAGCATTCCGACCTGCACCGCAGCAGATTCGGATGTTCGATTTGACAACACTGTACTGGCGCGGTGCGTTTCAGGTGTTCGGTTTGACAAAACTACACCAAGGCAGAGTGATTATCGAATGTTATCGATATTGTAACAAAATTGATTTTAAAGCTATTAGAATAAAATTTGCTTTCATATTTTTGCATGTGACCCATATTTTATGTAAAACAAAACACATAAATGTTTTGCAAAAAAATTTCTTTGAACCCGGATTGTAGTTGACAATTATTAGAACTTTCCCATCTTTTCTCATTCTGGTAATGTCAAAGGATCCATAGAAGGAAAACATTTTTCTGTGCTTTTCATTTAAAATAAAAAATAGTTGAATTGGATACAAAATACGAATTTTCATTAAAATACTTGATTCCTTGTCAAAGAAAGATTTTCGGTCAACAAAGAAAAAAAGTGTGATCCGGAATGTCGAATTTTCAACCAAGCAGGTTAATTTTCTACTATACAAAACGAGCTTTCGAATTGTCTGTACAAACAGTTAAATTTTCAACCTATAAATATGAATTTGCAACAGAAAATTGTTTTTCAACAAAATAGTTAAATTTTTAAATACAAACATTAATTTTCACAAAAAAAGATAATTTTTTAAAAGATCAGTTCAAATTTCAACCAAGGAGTAAGTAGATGAATGTTCAATAAAAAATACAATAGTTTATATTTAAACCAAAAAATATTATTATTTTAAGTAAAACGCTAATGAATTGGATAAAAGAATATCAATTTTCCCAAAAATAGTTGAACATTCAACCAAAACAGATTAATTCTCAACAAAACTCTTGCATTTTTAACCAATAAATTTATTTACGCATTTTTAGAAAAATGCATTAATTTTTACCCAAACAGTTGAATTTTCAGCTCCAGCATGAGTTTGAAACAAAAGAGTATATTTTCAAGCTAAGAGTTTCAGTTTCAACTAACATCACAAATCTTCAGCCAAAAAAATGAATTTTCAATAAAGTAGTTCGACTTTCAAACTAGAAGTTGAATTGTCAACCCAAAAAGCTGAATTTTTAATAAAAAATATAATTCTTGATATTTAAGCCAAACAATGTTTTGATTAAAAAAAGCGCAATTAAATTTAACCAAAAAAGTCGCATTATCAACAAAATAGTTTAATCCTTAACGAAAAAGATTAGTTTTCAACCAAACAGTTCAACTTTCCACTGTTTGTTTCAACTGAATTTTCGGCTTAAACGCATCTCAGGGTACCATCGTACCTGAATTGGCCTAGCGAACCTCTTTTCTATTGTGCGGTGCTCCGCCTCGAGCAAGCTCGAACTCGAAGCTCGACGAAGCGCTATGGTGCTCAACCGGAGGCTACTGTGTAAGTACCCGCGATGGTACCTTTAACATTTAAATGGCTCTGTTCCCACTTCTATTTCCACAGGAGGCTACTGACTGTGTACGTTGCGGTGGTAATACAACGTACGTAACGTTAACGTTTACAATTGTTGGCTAACTGTAATTGCAATGAATAATTAAATGATTGAATAATTAAATAAATAAATGAATAATTAAATGATTGAATAATTGAATAAATAAATAAATAATTATATAAATAATTGAATGAATAATTGAATAATTAAATTTATTTAATTATTCAATCATTTAATTATTCGTTAAATTATTTATTCAATTATTTATTCCATTGTTCAATCATATAATTATTCATTTATTCATTCAATTATTTATTTCATTATTTATTTATTTATTCAATTATTCAATCATTTAATTATTCATTTATTTATTCGATTATTAAATTTATTTAATAATTCAACCATTCAAGTATTCATTCATTTATTCAATTATTTATTCAATTATCCATTTATTTATTTATTCAATTATTCGATCATTAAATTATTTATTTATTCAATTATTCAATTATTTATTCAATTATTCATTTACTTATTTATTTATTCAATTATTGGCTTTGGTGAAGGGAAAAGGGGAGTTTGAAAGGAGAAAGGGCGGTGAGTAGAGAGTTTAAGGGCTAAGGAATAAGTGAGAATGAAGGGGTTGGTTGAAAGGTGGTGAATGATCATATAATTGTCAAAAGTGAAAGAGAAGGATTTGGAGGTTAGGACCGGTTGTGAAAGGTGGTGAGTTTTCACGCGGGGTGAGTGACAGGTGAGAGTGAGGGTTGGATGAATGAGAAAAGACAGTTGTTTAAGAATGGTGAGTTATTGTGTGGGAGATTTTGAGTGATTTGTTAGAGTGGTGGCTTCAGATCTAGATTGAACAATTTGCATGGGGGATTGAAAGCGAGGGAAAGGAAAACGTGACGTAGGAAGGAGGGCGTGGCAGAATGCCGGTCACACGGAGTCCCGAGAGAGGGCAGCATGAGACGGATACAGAGAGAAGGTCGAGAATGGGCAGCGAATGTAGGCAAGAGAACGAGGCGATTGCGAATATCGAAGGTAGCGTCGGCGATAATGAGAGCAGTGATGAGGGAGAGGTGTTCATGAAGCTAGGTATGGAGGGGGGAGAGACGGTAGCAAGACAACGAGGCAGACCGACGAACCTGCAAAGACTGCAAAGAGCGCACAGTTTGAACAGTGCGAACGTTAAGGGCTTTTCTTATAAGTGGCGACAACCAGCGACCAGGAGTAGTGAAGGGGAGAAGTCGAAGGATAATAAAAGGGATAGAGACGAGTTAGATGAGGAAGGGGAAAATGAGAAAGCGCTCAAAAAGATCAGGCAGAAAACACCACCTGAAAGGAGGTCAGGGGGGAGTAGTCTAGAAGGCCTCGAGAAACTCATCAGAGGCCTCCGAGAGGAAACCTGCAAAGGTTTTGACAGAGCGAGGACGCATAGGGAAGAAGTCAGGGAGGATGTAAAAAAAATGAAAAAGAAATGGGAGGAGTGGGATGCTCTGTGGAAGGCCGAGAAAGAGGAGGTATTTAGAAAACTGGATAGGATAGAGATTAAACAGATAGAGAGTGAGAGAGAAAGGAGAACTGAAATGAGTTTGCCTGAGGAGAGGGTTAGAAAACTGGAATGCGGGAGTGAAAAGAAGGAAGAGGTGGGAGTAGGAGACGTCAAGGGAGATGATAAGAAACTGCAGGAAGAAAATGAGAGAATGCGCAGACGGCTAAATCAAATAGAAATAAGACTAGAAGGAGAAGAGAAAGAGAAAAGAAAGCGAAACATAGTAATTAAAGGAATAAAAGTAGAAAGCGACTCGGGAAAGGAAGAAGTGGAGAAGCTGATGAATGATATTGGGGCTCAGGTGAGAGTGGAGGCGGTGAAGGTACTGGGGAGAAAGACAGAAGGGGAAATAGGTGTGCTCATAGTAAAAGTGGGAAGTGAGGAGGAGAAGAGAGAAATTATGGAAAGGAAAAGGATACTAAAGGGTAGGAATGAAAGAATTGACGAGGACCTGACATGGAGAGAGAGAAAGAGGAAGTGTATGATCGAACGGAGAGCATGGATAGAGAGGAGGAACGGATGTAATGTTCGGATAGGGAAAGACAGGCTGTGGGTGAATGGGATGAAGTGGATCTGGGACGAAGAGAGAGAAGAGCTGAGAGCACAGGTATCAATACTTGGGAGGAGGGAAAAAGGAAGGTAATGAGAGTAGGAGAGAAGGGGCGGGGTTTCCACCAGAGGAGGCAAACTGAGTACGGGAAGGAGGAGGGGGAAGGACAAAAAGAGAGGAGTGAGTGTAGCTTTCTGGAATGTGTCCGGGCTAAAAAACAAGAACAAGGGATTCTGGGAGGCTATTGGGAAATGGGACGTGGTAATGCTGAGTGAAACGTGGGTAGACGAAAAGGATTGGAAGGGATTGAAACGAAAGTTGCCGAAGGGGTATGTGTGGACAATGCAAGAAGCGAGGAAAGAACACGAAAAGGGATGAGCGATGGGAGGCATGGTTTCAGGGGTTAAAAAGGAGCTGATGGGAAATGAAAGAGTGTAAGAGTGAGACGAAAAGCAGGAGGGCGTGATGGTGAGAAGAATAAAGGTAGGAAAAGAGAGGGTGGCGATCGTTTGCGTGTATAGAAGGAGAGGAGAAGAGGAAGGATGGAGAGTATTAAGGGAATGGATGGAGGAAAGGAATGAAGAGTTGGTCTTGATAGGAGGAGACTTGAGCGCGTGGACAGGAGAGTTAGGGGGGAGATATGGGATGAAGAAAGCGAAACTTCTCGAAGAAATTCCAAGCACAGGGAGATAGATCGGGAAGGTAAAACTCTTTTGAACTTATTAGGAGAGGAGGGGTGGTTTATCTGCAACGGGAACATAAGGGGAGATGAAGGGGAAATTACTTTTATAGGTAAAGGGGAGACAGTGATAGATTACGTTCTAGCAGAAGAAAGAATAAGGAAGAGAATAGATAAAATGGAAGTAGGTAATGAAATAGGCTCAGAACACTTCCCGCTAATAGCGACATTGAAAGGCTCAGGAGGGAAGCGGTATAGCAAAAAAAGGGAAAGAACTGGCGAAAGGAAAGTAAAAATGGGTAGATGGGGGGAGGATAAATTGAGAGAATTTAAAGAAAGAATGGAGAACGAGGAGATTAGAGGAATGGAAGGGGAAGACGTCGACGCGCGCCTTGAAAAGCTAAAACAACTAACAGAGAGGATAAAAGAACAGGTAAGGCCGAGAGAAGAGGAAGGCATGAAGAGGGAATGGTGGGACGCAGAATGTAAGGAGAGTAAGGATAGAATAAAGGAAAATGTGAAAAAGTGGATAAAGGGGGAGATAGGGAAACAGGAATATAATAGGAGAAAGAGGGAACATGAAAGATTTTTAAGTGATAAAAAGCAGTTAGAGAAAAATAGGTATATGGAAGAGGTGGAAAAATCAATCAGGGAAGGGAGGGAATGTGAGGTGATCAATAGGGAATGAGGGGGACGGAAGGGCATCAATGAGGAAATCGAGATGGATGAGTGGACCCCGTACTTTAAGCGACTATTGGGAGGAGTGGAAAATAAGGTGTTAGGTGCAAAGAGGAAAGTAATAGAAGGAGAAGATGATAGCAATAACGGGATAAGTATGGAGGAACTGAATAGAGCGATAGGGAGGCTGAAAAGAAACAAGGCAACAGGTGAGGACGATATTGAGAACGAGGCTTTGAGGTATGGAGGAGAGGGGGTGAGAAAAGAAATGTGGGAGGTATGTAATAAGGTATGGAAAGGAGAGGGATGGCCTAAGGAATGGAGGACAGGGTTGGCGGTGCCGATAATTAAGAAAGGAGAGGGCAAGAAGGTGGAGGAGTATAGGGGAATCACACTTATGTCGGTAGGATACAAAATATATACGGAGATTCTCAGAAAGAGATTAGAAAGGGAGGTGGAAGAGAAAGGGATTATTCCACACAATCAGACGGGCTTCAGGAAAGGGATGGGAACAGTAGACAACATCTATGTACTGAATTATCTGGTAAATAGGAACTTAGGGCGGAAGAAAGGGAACTTAGTGGCCTTATTTGTAGACTTTAAAGCGGCATTTGACTCGGTAAACAGAAAGGTGCTATGGCAGGTGATGAAAGAGAGGGGAGTGGATGAAGGGTTGGTCGAGAGGATAAAGGAGATATTCGAAGAGACTAAGATAAGGGTGAGGATTGGAAAAGAAAAAGGGAAGATTTTTTTGAGTGGAAGGGGGCGCAGGCAAGGATGTCCATTGCGCCCACTACTATTCAGCCTCTTGTTGGCAGATCTTGAGGAGAAACTGGAGAAGAAAGGAAAAGGAGGGACTGTTTTGGGAAATAGTAAGGTATATTCCTCAGCGTATGCAGACGATATAGTCTTATTAGCGGATGACGAGAGAGGGATGAGTCTCATAATGAGAGTGTTTGAGGAATATGTGAGAGTTAAAGACCTAACGGTAAATGTAAAGAAGACGAGGGTGATGATTTTTAGGAAGAGAAGGACAAAGGTAGAATATGAATGGAAGATGTACGGGGAGAAAGTGGAACAGGTCGAGGAATTTAGTTACCTAGGCTTCTGGTTTGAGTCGAAAGGAGGGGTTGAACTACAGGTGAGGAGAAGGATAGAATGTGCGACTAAAGTAATGGGGCAGGTGTGGGGCATAGGGAAGAGAAGGTTTAAAGATGACTGGAAGATGAGACTGTGGATGTTTGATGCATTGGTGTGGTCAGTCCTAAGTTATGGAGTGGAGATCTGGGGATGGAAGGAGCACAAGAGGGTGGAAAGTATGCAGGAGAGATTCTTGAGATGGGTAATGGGAGTGAGCTGGAGCTGTCCAGGATATATGTTGAGGGAGGAATTAGGTAGAGGTAAAATGGTTATTAGACAGATGAAGAGAGCATGGAACTTTGAGGAGAAACTAAAGAGGGAGAGGGAAGCAGGATAGCACAAGCTTGTCTACGGGAAGTAGTAAACAAAGAGACTAGGGGTAACACAGAAGGATCAAGGTGGGAGAAAGAGAGACAACAGAGGAGGAGAGAGTGCGATATAAGAGCAGATGTCAGAGTATGGCAAGAGTTAGAGAATGAACTGGTAATTAAGGAGGGGGAGGAAAGATGAGAAAAGATCGTGGAATCTAAATACAACAGGTGGTATAAGGTAGTGAAGGCTGAAGGAGAACCAGAATATTGAAGAAGGGTGAAAAAGGAAAGTAAATGGAACCACGTGATACGATTTAGGATGGGTGAAGGAATGAGAGAGTGTAGTTACTGGATGGATGAAGAGGAAAGAAGATGTAGAGTCTGCCATTACGAGATAGAATCATGGGGACATGTTTTAGAGAGATGTGCGGGGAATGAAACAGGTGGTGAGAGTATGGATGACAGGATAATGTGGATCTTGGATGGAAGTGGACAAGGGGCAAGCTAGATGATGAGACTGGAAGAAATGAGAGAAGTAGGGAAAGGCCAATCGCGCACTCCTATGCAAGGAGAGTAAATTGAATAAAACTTTAAAATCATGGTACAGGAAAAGGTAAGAGGAAACGAAAGCCCAGGAAACTCAATAGTCAGCAAATCTCGATAGTCATTTTGTTAAGACAAAGCGTTAGCATATAAGTTAATATTAGTTCAATATTATTGTTTAGGTAGTAAGTATTATTAAGGTAGTGTAAGTGGTTTTTGTAACGTACTGTAAAGGGAGCGGAGGCCCTCAAACCCATAAAAGGGAGAGAATAAATACATACATACATTTAATTATTTACTTATTTATTCAATTATTCAATCATTTAATTATTCATTTATTTATTCAATTATTCATTTGTTTAATAATTTATTACTTATTTAACGTACGTTCCTTTGCAATTACAGTTAGCCAAAAATTGTAAACGTTAACGTTAACGTTACGTACGTTGCATTACCACCGCAACGTACACAGTCAGTAGCCTCCTGTGGAAATAGAGGTGTGAACAGAGCCATTTAAATTTTAAAGGTACCATTGCGCGTACTTACACAGTAGCCTCCGGTTGAGCACCACAGCGCTTCGTCGAGCTTCGAGTTGGATCTCGCTCGGGGCGGAGAACCGAACAATAGAAAAGGTTCGCTAGGCCAAGTCAGGTACGATGTTACCCTGAGATGCGTTTAAGCCGAGTTTTCAACCAAAAAAATTAATTTTCGATAAAGTAGTAAGACAGCATACAACAATCGTTGCTCTAATCCCCCCTCCCTCACACACAGACCCTAGACGCTTTACGCAATTTCTGCATGAACCCAAATACGCAATTCTTTCACACGTGCATATTTCAGAACACTATATTTGAGAAATATAAAGAAAGTGGAATTAATCGGCTTGTTATAATCCATTTGAAAATTTCCTTTCGAAAATTCACAATCGTCTACTCGGATAAATTTTCTGGGTCCGCCCTTGACCAGGGTGGAGCGTTCGATTTGCGGCAATGCCCTCGCGTGGTTCGTTTCAGGTATTCGGCTTGGCAATACTCTAGTCGAAAGTGAAACCGTATTCGAGTATACGCTGTGTTCTGCTCTACGCTGCGATAGGGAAAATAAATTTGCACCGACTCTTTTCGACAGTGCATCTTTGGAAATTGAAGCCGCGTGAAATGAAAAAAAGAGAGGTGCAAAATAACCTTTAGAAAGCAATTATGTACCGATTGTACATTTATTTTTTCTAAAAATTCAGGACTCCATTTTTTAGAAAATTGTGAAATAGATTCTTTATTTTTTTGTTCATTTATTTTTATGTTCATGCGAACAGTGAACAAAGTATGGATTGTTTCAATTTTATTTTTTATCTCCCAGGAAAAACGTTTCCTATTCACTGCAGAGGTATAAGAAAGAAAAAAGATTATTAACTTGTAAAGTTCATCGTTAGATATAAATTGTATTAACAAACAATCGACATCAGGGGTAATTCTTCTTCAAAGTAATTTCTGCTCTGAAGTAGCTTGCTTTCATCGTTAGAATGATAAATATTAATTAAAATTGACGGCTGAATGTTATTCACTAATTGTATAAACAAATTATATAAACAAATGCACAATTTAATCGTTCTTAACGAAAAGAAATCATATTTTCTTCTTACCTTGTTGCAATTATATTTCCAAGTACGTTTTCTGAATAAATATTGCTATGCATTAATATTCGTTCATTTTCTAAAGAAATTATGTAAACAAATGCCCATTCTGGGCATTTTTGAGCGAACAGAAATCGGTTTTTTCTGACCTTTCTGAAATTATATTGCCAATGATGTTTCCTTTAAAAAATTTTGCTGTGCATTGATATTTCTCAATTTTTAAGAGATTATATAAAAAAATGTACACGTAAAGCATTTGTGAGCGAAAAGAGATGGGTTTTGTTATGAACTCATTAAAATTATATTGTCAACGATGTTCTATTCAAAAATTTTGCCAGGCGTCGCTCGACGTTCATTTTATAAACAAAATAATAAAAAATGTATACTGCAGATATTTATAGACAGAAATAAATCGTTTTTTTCTTTTAATTAGGTAAATTAATGCACATTTTGGGCGTTAGTAGACAGGAAAATCGTTCTTTCATCTAGTCTTGTTAAAATTATGTTACATTTTATAAGCAAAGTTCATCAGAAAATATCACTGGCAATATGTTATCATTATAATGTTAATGTTATATATAATGATATTCAATAACACCAAAAAACCACCCCTATCACTTTTACCTAAACTAATCACGAGAGCTTT
This sequence comes from Andricus quercusramuli, assembly GCA_932178445.1. NCBI lineage: Eukaryota > Metazoa > Arthropoda > Insecta > Hymenoptera > Cynipidae > Andricus > Andricus quercusramuli. Next base: position 78,428 of record CAKNXH010063885.1, read on the forward strand.
CTTGGAAAAAGGCATCGCCACATTCTCAGAAAAATTTGGGCTTCCGAATTATCTGGAAAGAATAAGATCTAGGTGACCAATATGCAGGCTGTTCCTATACTGCTCTAGACGTTTGGTGCAGTAAAATGGAACGTCGATGAGTTGAAGCAACTTGACCGAAGGACACGCAAGATGATGACAATCCATCGAAGTCAGCATTCTAGATCTTCCGTATCGAATATACCTCCCTCGAGATAAAGGGGGTAGTGGTTTGCTGAGCTTAGAGTGTCTTTATCGAAGAACGGTTCTGGCTACAGTCTGCTCAGTTCTAAATAGCACAGATTCCCTCATGCGACCCATACATCAACATGAAGTCGTCAATGCTGCGGCGTTTCTATACCGTGCCGCAGATAGGGCCACAGAGGAGCTTGGCCTCCCATTTGATGCCAGCGACACTACACATGGCCTAGCATCACTAACAAATTTGGTGCTCAAAATTCGTGCACAGGAAGCAGAACATACGCTTCTACTAAGAGAACATGCTGACAATCCCATTCATGGTAAATTCTACGGCATCATGTGTAGAGAAGAGCTCTCGATGGGTCTGTCCAACATGTTTCTCAATTCTGCTGGATTGAGATCGGAGACTGAAGGATTTCTTTTTGCCTGTCAAGACGGTGTTATAGACACCTTAGTTTACCGTGAGCGCATATTAAATGTACCTGTAGGCGATAGATAAATATTTAAGCAAGGGCTCTAGTAGATCATTGGTATATATCGAAAGCAGTGAGGGCTGAGAACTGCTCCCTGTGGTATACCTTTTCTTATTGGTCGAGAATAAGATGAATGAGACGTTTTTGTGTCAGTTATAGAGACTCGTTGACTTCTATTTGAGATGAAACTGCTAAACCAGAACAAAGCGTTTCCGTTGAATTACAACCTGGCCAAAAGCAGATTGTGGTCTTAAGTTTCGAACGCTCGCGTTAGGTCTAGCAGAGCTATAATAATGATAATGATTTCTGAGCAATCTCAGGCTCTCCCTTTCTCGTCTGTCTCATGTAAAAAAGTTGTCGCTGCCGAGAACCCCTTCCTGAAACCAGACTGAAAGCGCGATAGGTTGTTGTGGTTGTTGATGTAAGGCGTCAACTATTGCAGGCAGCCTTTCTCCAATACTTTCGACAGGAATGGAAGGATTGTAATTGGGCGCAGGTCCTTGTAAGAATTTGGCCGAGCAGTTTTATGAAGTGGGTGGATAATACCTTCCTTCAACGCCGATGGAAATATTCCTGACCTAAACCAAGTGTTGTTAATGTCCAGGAAGGAAGGCAGGCACGAAGGGACACATAGGAGGATTGCAGTACTGTTAATACCGTCACACCCAGTAGCCGTCAATTTAATAGATTTGACTGCTTTATGCAACTATGCGAGGTCAATTTCATTAAACCGAAAGGTAGGTAGTCTGCTGGAATTTATTGACGCACGAATGTCTTGAATGACCCTATCCGATGGAGATGCTAGTGGAAGGAGAGAAAATAAGTACTTTCTCGTCCACTGTGCCGCCACTGTACAGATCGCCATATCATGATCGAAAGTTTCTGACAGCTTGATCACGCCTGAAACAATAATACGTACTTCTTCACTTACAAAGATTCAATCTAAAATCGATGACGACCTATCTGTTGTGCGTATAGGTTCGCTAACAATCTGGCGGAGCGCAAAAAAGCGTGTCAAACTGTTTAGCTTGCACCAAACCTCTTGAACAGTGTCATCAGCATTTATGTTGAAGTCGCCTAAGCATATTATACTATCTGAAAGACCATGAACCCTGGCCAACGCCTCTTCCAGATCATCGCCCCAGTTTGAGTTTGAGATGGGGCTTCCGTAGACCACGATGACACCGAGTTTCGTTTCTTCAAGTTGCAACGTTACAACGCAGATATCCGCTGCTATATCATGTTTAGGATCGTTCGTGATAAGCGAAGAATTTTCGATTAAAGGTTTAAAGCGTAGGTCATCTCGAATGTATAGACCTACACCACCGCCTCTCTGAGCCACAAGGCTCTTACGATCGGTGCGACGTAGATTGAAACCTCTTATGGCTACAGCTAAACTGGATATATCATTATTAAGCCACGATATGGAAATCGCGATAACGTTTAGACTATAAAGGTGTATTAGATCAACAATATCGCTAATTTTCAGAATAAGAGATCTAACATTGATATGCGCGATAGAGAGAGATTTCGGATAATTATTATAAGATGTGTGCTCAGAAACTTGGAGCAGCGATCGATATATGATCGAATAATGAACGAGAGCTTGGAACAAGAGATTCCAAATTCTCTACAGAAACAACAGTACAATCAAACCAATCTTGCGCGGTTTCGCTCGGAATTGACGACATGTTTAATATTGTTGAGTTTATTACCGCAGATGGGGACTCATTCTGTCCATGAGTCTGAAGGTGAAGTTGGCATGTAGAAGCGACGAATGGAGAATCTGGTAGCGAGGACTGTTTTTGAATCGATTTTATGCTGGTATTGAGTTCAGGAACAGTCAAGACTGTGCGTCAAATCAAGGTAGAGGATGACTTCGCAGCAAGATGTTTCGACAAAAAATGATCACGGACACTGTCATCTGGGATTTTTACTGGGTTTGAAGACACTTCTGAAATGTTTCTTATCCAGACCGATTCATTGTAGATCCATGCTTTCCCGAGGTACTTTTCAGGGCTCGTCCATAAACTTCGTAGCCACTAGAAGGTGTGTGGGGGGGGGGGGGGAGGGGAAAACCCCCCCGCTAACCTACGAAGGGGGGCGGGGGGCTTCGAACCCTATTTTATGTGTTATATATGTTTTTATACAGATTTTTGCATGCCCGAACCGAATCTGACATGTAAATCATTGTAAAACAAAATCCAAAATGGCGGAGCCAATATGGCAAACCAAAATTGTAAAAGGAAACTGATGTGACTAAAATTTGCTACAAGGGGGTTTTTCGGTTCGCTGATTTCATATGCAGGGTCAAAATTGGAAAATTAAAAATGAAGGATTCAATATGGCGGACCAAAATTGGAAAAGGAAACCGATTTGACTAAAATTTGCTACAAGGGGTTATTCGGGTCGCTGATTTCAAATCCGGGGCCAAAAAAGAAAAATTCAGAATGGTGGACCAAAAGTGTGCAAAAAACAGATTTGACCGCTTTTTTAAATTCTGGAATTATATGACTTTGGATTTCAAATCAGCCACCTACAAACCCTGCGATAGGCTATTTTAAGTCAAATAAATTTTGTTCTATAATCTTGGTCAACCAAACTGGATCCGCCGTTTTGAATTTTTAAATTTTGACCCCGGGTTTGAAATCAGCGACCTGGAAAACACCCTTGTAGCCAATTTTTGTCAAATCGGTTTCCTTTTACAATTTTGGTCCACTATATTGGATCCGCCATTTTGAATTTTTCAATTTTGACCCTGCATTTGAAATCAGACACCCGAAAAACCCCCTTGTAGCAAACTTTAGTTAAATCGATTTCCTTTTACAATTTTGGTCGGCGACATTGCATCCGCCAATTTTAATTTTTCAATTTTGACCTTGGATTTATAATCAGCGACCTGAAAAACCACCTTGTAGCAAATTTTAGTCAAATTGGTTTCGTTTTACAATTTTAGTATGCCATATTGGCACCACCATTTTGTATTCTGTCTTAAAACGATTTACATGTCAGATTTGGATTGGGCACGCAAAAATTCATATAAAAACATGTATAGCACATAAAATGTAAGTTCTAAGCGTTTTTGGTATTGAATATACGATTTTTTTTGACAAAAATTCCATCTTCAACACATATTTTCAAGGTCATAACTTTTTTCTGACTTTCTCTATAATGTTTCTATATTCGGAAAGGTTTTTTCTTTAATTAAGAAAAAAATATATCCCTCTAGGTCATTCCGATCCAATTTTCTTCGATTTTGAGACAGTATTTCAAAAAAGGCCCACTGTGCGGCGTTGCTAGTGTAGTATAAATTATATGGATTTGTGTTAAACGTGAAGTAAATATATACGATAAAATGACACTTTCTTCAGCAAAATATCGATTTAAAGGGGGGAGTATATAATGAAAAACCTACGTAGATTTTAGGGGGGGGGGGGGTAGTGAAAAATCTACGACAATCCACGTGGGGGGAGGGGGGACTCAAAAAATGACTCAAACCGGGCTACGTAGTTTATGGACGAGCCCTCCAGGACCCAACCTTTCTTTGACTGCCCTTAGGAAGTTATAGATATCTTGTGGATGGTTGGGGTTGACTTCCACTATACCGTTTGTAAAATTTGGGTCAATTTCCTGCAATCCCAGTGTCTTTTCGTTCTTAATCTTAGAAGTGGTGAATTCGTCTCTTAATTTCGAGTGAGGGAATCTAACAGTAATTGATTTTCGATCCTCTTTATTAGCTGCAGGAACTCGAAACATTTCTTCGATATTGGATATTATTGACTTTGATTTGATAACCTTACATATTAACTCAAAAACGTTTACGAGGTTCTCCTGAAAAGAGGACGGCAGTCCTGTGATGGTCACTTCTCTGTCCCGACTTGCCTGCTCTATGCATTTTATGCGCTGGTCAAAGTTCCTCTTAAGGTCGTCCAGCTCTACTTTATGATAGTTTACTTCCTGGTTTAACTGAGCATTAGCTGCTTGAAGACCCGAGATTTCGGCATTCATAGACTCAAATTGGGTCAGTAGGGTAGCATTCTGCTCAGTCATTTTCTTTACATCACTTGCCAGCGATTCGTAATTTATGCTAAGTTTAGCAACTGAACAATCACACCTGTCAATGGTGGCGTTGTGAGACCGGATTTCTTGGTTTGTTTTCAAGCCATTTGCCTCAACTTTTTCCAGCCTATCTGAAATAACGCCCAGTTTTGAGAGGATCTGCAGAGAAATGTCTTCAGTAGACTGCTGTTTTTTAGGTAAAATCATAGGACGCTCAAATCAAAAATCTATTATAAATAAAGTCAAATGCCGTAATATTACCTATATTTGAATTATGACGATGTTCTTTAATTTTATAATGTAATGGTCAACCTGTGTTTCCAATCTAGCAACAGTCACAGTTCAAACAGTCGAAACAGTAAACAATGTGTCTTTTATTTAAAGTATCTAATGTACCCTTAGGGAATGGAAATAATTTAAAATTATACTTTTTTAGTCTAAAAATGACCTTAAAGCCTTTTTGTCTTAATATTGTAGCTATTTTATCCGTAATGTTAGATATGCATATATGGAACTACTCTAAAAGCTTTGAAATTTTGTGATTCTTTTCTATTACCTGAATTATAAATCTTATCAATTATAATTCTAATTAATCTATCAACCAAATTAAGTGGATAACCATTACTACTATCGGCGAGAAAATTATAGGCATCTGCCTTTGAAGCTCAACAACTCAGCCAAAAAAAGCTAGATTAATAAGTAAATAGTAATTTGAAAGCTGAAAGTGTTCCACGTAAAAGAGCTTGAAGACGTTAATGTAAACAAAATTGTGCTTTGAAGACTGAAAAATGTAAAAAAAAAAGTCAGGAATTTCGGGCAGATTTAAGAAGAATCAAGTTAGAGCATCATTTTTTACACAAGAGGAAATGAGAAAAATTCGACAAATTTCACGAATATGAGGAAAACATTTGTGAACAAATTGCAGTTGACAAATTTGAGAAATAATAAAAATTGTAGCTTAAAATTACAAAAATGTACAACTATACAATCTTCAGTTCTAATGAAGATATTGAAGTGATTCAAACTCCAAACTAGAATGGATATTTTCGGACATTTTTTTTTAAGTAAGTGTTAGAAACCAGCGGGGGTGCATTTTCTTTGCTGTCGTTCAGAAAAGGCGTCAATGTCTGTGCAAGAGTTCAGAAGTGCGGGTCAAAGAAAGGTAACAGCGGTCGGCAGCAAAAAAAGGCACCCCCGCTGATTTCTGACACTTGCTTTACAACCAAACGAAATTCCGGGAGATAGTGAATAATGATAGAGCCTATACGTTACAGTTTAAAGTTTGAATTGCTTTAATATCTTCATTGGAACTGAAGATAGCATAGTTGCACATTTTTGTAATTATGCGCAACAATTTTTATTATTTCTCAAATTTCTTAACTGCAATTTGTTTAAAAATGTTTTCTTTATATTCATGAATTTTTTTCAATTTTTCCCATTGCCTCTTGTAAAAGAAATGATGCTCTAAACTTGATTCTTCTTAAATGTGCCCTCAATTTTTTACATCAACGTCTTTGAGCTGATTTATGTGGAGCTCTTTCAGCTTTCAAATAACTGTTTACTTTTTACTCTAGCAAATTTTTTTGGCTCAGTTAAGCTTTAAAGGGAGATGCCTATAATTTCTCGCCGATCGGAATCAAAATATGTTGCAATAATTTGATGTTCTGTTGTTTAAATTGTAACGAAGATAATTTAATAGCTCCATCTACAAGTTCAAAAATCATCCCTTTCTCGTGAGACTATGTATGTTGTGTTCAAAAATGTCAATATCTACTAGACCAAGTTTTTTGTGGTACAAATTTGTTCGAAGAGTTTCATTATCTTTTTTTTGTGAGCGAAATATGTAAAAAATTAAATCTTGAGTTTGCTTCTTATTAATAGTGTGTGTGTGTGTGTGTGTATTCTTGCCGTCCCGGTAGTACTCTTTTCGTTTGGAGTAATTCCATGGACGAAGTAGTTCTATGGAAGCACCCTTTTCCTAGTTGCTTGCGGAATCAACAATTATACATTGATATCAAAATCATATAATGATAAAATTGAGCCTGTGTCAGGTGCTTTTGCAAAGACGCAGCAGCCCATCAGCGCGTCATGTCAATGGCCTGGATTGACTACCGGAATGCTTTCGATTGAACCTCTCATATACTTATCATCTTTCTGTTGGAACGCTTGAAGGTTCATCCTCACTATCTCTCGCACCACACATGGATGACCTGAGTGGGTCTAGGGGTACACAGAAGAGATTAGTATAGACTTTGGATTGGACAAGTGTGCCAAGAATCTGCGACTAACATGCTTGCGGTCCTGGTTCTACTCTACTCGTTTGGGGTGGTGCAATGGACGAAGAACAAGCTTCCGGCCCTAGATATCGTCACGCGTAAGATTATGCATATGCATAATAGCTTGCATATTAATTCGTTCGTTCCGCGATTAAACCTCTCGCTCCATCAAGGCGGATTCGAACTTCTGAATTTCCAATGTCTTCATAACCCAATTGTTCTGGGTACTGCTTATACCATTTCAAAGGAAAGAGATCATCTTTTAAAAATATTCAGGAAACACGAGATGATTGGCAAAGGTGCGTTCCTTTACAAAGCCACGGAGCAGACAGACGAGACCCTTGGTCTGAATTTTAACACCAGAAGTGAGGAAGGTGCATTACTCCATTTAGATGCTTCACTTCTAAAATCTCAAGAAAAGAAAGCAGAGGTAAAAAATTCCTCAGTTCATCAGGGCTCAATTCAAGTACAGAGGGTTTGATTTTCGCATGTCAGGACGGTGTCATTTCCACCTTAACGTACCGTGATCGCATTTTACGTCAAGAAGTTCCCAGTGATAGGTGCAGAGCATGACATGCACAAGCTGAGTGACTAGAACACATACATTTGTCCTTGTGATCGCTGCTCTCGGAGGAGCGAAATTATTACTGGTTCGTAACCCCAAAGCCAAACACGTATGCCAAAAACATGCCAAGGCACTTGCAAGATGGGTGCGGAAAGCTGTCATCCTTGTGTAGCTGCGGGTCCTCAAGACACACGAGTGTTTCTCCGGCATGTTGTAGTGATTTCTTCGTGCTCTGTGGTCACCCATCTCACGGGCGTGAGACGTGGCCATAGTTGTGATTTACTGCGGTTCTGAAACTTGGTGTAAGGGGGGTTCTTGGGGTTGTTGATTTTGAATTAGACGCCAAAAATTACAAATTCAAAATAGCGGATCCAATATGGCGGACGAAATGTGTGCATACATGTCTGAAATTTGGTATAAGGGGGTTTTGGGATCGTTGATTTCGAACTTGACGTCAAAAGTTACAAATTCAAAATGGCGGATCCAATATGGCGACTCAAATTGAAAAATTTAAAATACTTGTCTAAAACTTGGTGTATGTTTTTGGTGTCGCTGATTTAGAATTTGGCGTCAAAAATTACAATTTTTTTTTAATCAAAATGTTGGTCTCTAAAGGCCTGTAATTTCCCCGCGGTACACCCTGGGACCTGCAATCAAATTCAATTTTTAAGGCTAATGACAGGCGTAGAGGAAAGGGCTCGAATTTGATATACCAACTTCTTTTCAATGGATTTCCGGGACTCTATGAACCGAAATTCGACCAACAATAGGTCATTCGCAGGGTTATTTAATAACCTTTCGGATGGTTCAATCGATTTTTTCATATCATCAACAAGTTTTTTTAAAATAAAGATTTTCCAAACAACGAGTTTTTCGAAAATCGCTAAATGGTGGCTCTAATTTGATATACCTATAAAAACATCGAAATACATGAAAAAGAAGCAAGTTTTTGATATGAAAATATTTATTAATATTATTTAGGATGATACAAAGTATAATCGAATTTGGTATTTGACATTCTGAAATCTGCAAAGAAGACAAATTGGACAATAAGCGTTAGTATACACACTAGACTCGTAATTGTTAGAATCACATGAATCCACACTAAACAAGCACAGACATACACACACATGCGTGCATGAATACATGAACCCATTTTTTTTAACATTCAGGAAGCTGAATAATGTCTAACTGTGATTTTCTGGCATATCAAATTTGAGCCACCCATGGTATATCAAATTAGAGCCACCCGGTACAAAATGTTCATGTTTAAAAAGCAAAACCCATAAACAGAAGCATCTCCATATCTACCGAGCAATACTATTCCACTAACCCTGCTTCACTGCTACATACAACATTTTTTGGAAAGACTACATTCCCGAAATAATGAATAGACATTTAAGACTTCCCTGGAATGAACTCAGGATATCCGATTTTTTATTTTTCTGTCTCATACTTTTTGTGATGCGAATGAAACAGTGAAACTGTCACTATTTTCCACTACACTTAAGTGCGTTCAGTTCCTACTGTTACCAACCTAGTACATGTTTTAGTTTTCCAGAAATCCAGGTGGCTCAAATTCAAGCCCTATATCAAATTCGAGCCATTTCCTCTATTGATAAAATAATCAACAAACTCATTTATCTATAAATTATTTTTTTTTAAATCAAATTTAAAATCAGCGACACCAACAATCGCCTTATAGCACGTTTTAGACAAATCCTATTCTAAAAAGATGATTGAGTCGAAGTCGAAATATCATAACGCCTATTCCCGCATTTCTGATTCGTTGCTCAAGTATCGATTTCGACAATCGATATTTTTCGCGCGGCGATGCATGCGCAGTTGAGTAAGGGGCACGAATTGGGAACACTGCAGTGGAACACGACAGTTGAGAAGCACGCGTACGTGCAGTGTTCTAAAGAGTTTAAGTGCTCGGAGAAATTCTCACGAGCATGAGAATATACTCGAGAATATGCTCGACCTTTATGTGCTTTTAGAATTTAATGAGCATTTTTGAGCATTTTGAATTAGGATTTAAACAATCGTATTTTCTACTTTCATTAATAATAATTACATTGTTTAAATTTCGCGGGAAAATGCATCGCTTTAAATTCAACTCGAAGCATTAATTTTCTATCAAAAAGACTCATTTTAAACAAATCACACGAATTTTCATCTAAAAAAAAAATCAATTTTCAACCAAAATTAGAACAGTTGCAATGTCAGAAAAATAAATGTTCAACAGAAAAAAAAATGTCAACAAGATATTTTTTTTTTCATTGAAACAAATTATTTTTTAACAAAAAACGTAAATTTTTAGTTGGGACAATCAATTTTCAATCAAAAAAATGAATTCTCAACAAAATAATTCAATCTGAAACTAAAAAAGATAAATTTACAAACCAAACATATAATATTTAAAATTTGCAGTTAGAGAAGAATATTAAAAAAAAAACGAATTTTCAGTCAAATTAATTAATTTTTAACTGAAAATATAAATTTTCGAACGAAAATGGAATCGTTATATCATCAGTTGAAAAAAAATTAATTTCCAACTGAAAAGAAATGAACTTTCAACCAAAGAAATTAATTTTTAATCACAATGATGAATTTTTAAACAAAAATATTAAATTTTGACCAAATAGTAGACTTTTCAATCCAAAAGATGAATTTTCTATGAACAAGAAAAAACGAATTTTCAACTAAATAGTTTTTTTTCCAATGAAAGAAATGAATTCTTAACAAAAAATAGAATAGTTCAAGTGATTTTTCAACTAAAATCATGAATCTTCAATTTAAAAAATTTAATTTTGAACCAAATACATTGATTTTCAAAAAATAGTTCAATTTTCACCGAAAAAAATGTGTTTTTTTGATAACAAAAAAATGATTTTTTAACGACATAATTCAATTTTAAACTAAAAAAGATAAATTTGCAAACCAAAAATATAATATTTCAATTTTCAGTTACAGAAGTATATTTAGAAAAAACGAGTTTTCAGCGAAATTAATTAATTTTCAACTAAAAATATAAATTTTCAAGCGAAAATGGAATAGTTATATCTTCTTTCAAAAAAATTACTTTTCATCCAAAAAGAAACAAATTTTCAACCGAAGAAATTAATTTTCAATCACAATGATGAATTTCCAACCGAAAATATGAATTTTTGACCAAACAGTGGATTTTTCAACCCAAAACATGAATTTTCTTTATCAACAAATAAAAAAGAATTTTCAACCAAATAGTTTTCTTTTCAGCCAAAGAAATTAATTCTTTAAAAAATAGATTCATTAAATTTTCTACTGAACAGATAATTTTTTAACGAAAAAGATTACATTTCTATCAAAAAAAGTAAATTTGCCACAAAAAATGGAATAGTTAAAGTGAATTTTCAACTAAAATGATGAATCTTCAATCTAAAAAATTTAAATTTCAACCAAATACATGGATTTCAAACTAAAAAGATAAATTTTCCAACAAAAATAAAGTAGGATAATTTTCAGTTTCTAAAATAAATTTTCAAACAAAAAACAAACGAATTGTCAACAAAACTGTTAAATTTTATCAAAAAAGATAAATTATCGACAAAAAATGGAACAGTTATATTTCCAGCTTAAAAAATTAATTCTAAATAAGAAAAAAATAAATTTCCAATAAAAACGATCAATTTCCAACCGATAATATGAATTTTCTTGCAAAATAGATTAATTTTTTAACAAAGTACATGAATTTTCAAACAAATATTTTAATTTTTTAAGGAATTTCCAACCAAAAAGATGAATTAGTCACCAAAAAAATGAAATATTCTCCCACAAAATTTGAATTTTCAACAAAATACAGGAATTTTAAACCAAAAATTTGAATCTTCAACTCAAGAAAATAAATTTCAAACCAAACATGTACGAGTTAAATTTTCAGTTAAAATAATTAATTATCATCTAGGAAACATTATTGTCAATAAAAGAATTAAATTTTCAACAAAAGAGGGATATTTTAACTAGAATGATGAATCATCAACTGAATAAATAAATTTTTAACAAAGTAGTTCCACTTCCAACTAAGTAGTTGAATTTTTTACCAAAAAAAGATGAATTCTCAACGAAAAACGTGATATATTATATTTCAACCACAAAAAAGGATTTTGATTTTATACCAAAAATAGTTGAATTCAAACGAAAAACATGGATTTTCTACAAAATGGTTTGAATCAACAGCCAAAACAGATTAATTTTCAACCAAATAGTGGCAATTTTTAACCATAATAATAAAATTAATTTCAAATTCAATTTATCGAAAATTCCCTAAATCTGTCAGGTTTTTCCTGACATTCTCTGACTTTCTGGAATTACCTGACCAGTAGCAACTCTGTAATTTACAAAAAGTATATATTCATTTCACTCTAGAATGTTTTTGTAAAAATATATGTATTAATTATGATATATATTTGTTTAAGCAATAAATGCTTTAAATTACTCTTGAATGCTCTATAAATGCTCTATTTGAGCGTGAATGCTGAGCATATTCTCGAGAGCATTCGCTCAACATAAATTCTTGAGCATTTAAGAACTCTACGCACGTGTCGTTTAAACAAGCGTCTAGGGATACGCCTGCAACTTTCCTTCCTGATTGCGCGCTTGCGCGTGACTGTGGCGCAGATTTCAAAAGCTTCGCTCACCTCCTCTATCGGTACCCTCGGCTTGCGTCCGGCACGTTTATAAATATATATCACAGAATTTATAGAATACATTAATTGCACTTTTCAATCATGAAATGTACGATTATAGTAACAGCTTGCATGAAAAAAAATGAAATTAATGAAACCTTTCAAAATTCAAATATGATTAACAAGTTTAAAAAAAATACAAAGATAGGATTTTACTTTGATTGAAAATGCAACTCCTTGGTTGGAAAGTGAATAGTTTTTTTTTAATTTACTTTTCTGGAGATGAAAGTCAAGTTTTTTAACTGAATCTGTTAGGCTGAAAATTAACATTTCTTGAAATTTCATATTTTCGGGTAGAAAATTCAAACAATTTAGTAGAAATTCAACTATTTTCTAGGAGATTCGTTGTTTTTTTAACGAAAATTAAACTATTCAATGGCATTCACAGATATTGCCTTGCGACAAGGCAATCACTTGCGACAAGTTGATGTCTTTATTTGGGATTAAGCTCCAATGGCCTCTAGGTATGCTTTGGAATTGACAGATCGTACACTACGTGATTTTTTGAATGTTGATTTGCCATTTGGTGGAAAAATTATGATTCTAGGAGGAGATTTTAGACAATTACTGCCTGTAAAAACTCATGCAACTCGCAGTTAGTTGGTAAACTTATGAATTAAATTCAGTTCACTTTGGAAAAATTTTTTCTTATTGTCATTGACAGAGAATATGCGTACTCTGCCTGGGCAACAAGAATTTGCTAGGTATTTATTGTCCGTTGGAGATGGCAGTTCAATAAGATTATGCAAGAACGAAGATTTGGAGATATGTCAAAGATAGCTATATTGTCAGCACGAAATGTTAGGTCTGGGCAAGCATTACGGATTTTCTTAGGAGAACAACGCCAAAGTGATTCGGTTAAAAATTATGTGTTCACAGAATTGCTTAAATAGATTATAGTTTGAATACGATATACATAGCAATAATATTGAATGTATTTAATTATTATTACACTATTTTTTTCATGATTTTTAGGCATATGTACTTTCATAAGAATCTTAAATAATTGAAAAACTTTAATCATCAGATAGAATTTTCAAAACTGTCATTAAACGAAATGAATTGAACGCGCGCGCTGCAGCGCGCGTACGGTCTCGTGTCTGAAATTTCGCAATTTTGGACCAAACCATGACACTGTCTCCGCCATGTTTAACGGTGTGTATTTGGTACCGTATATCGTTCCTCTTGTTTTCGCGCCATCGAATGTATTCAATTTCATCAGAAGAAAAGAGATTACATTTACTTTCGTCATTCCATAACATTTTCTTCCACTCTAGTGGAAGTGGCAGTTTCATAGTTTGGGGATGCTTCTCTTATAGTGGAGTAGATCTTTTGATTCAAATAAAAGGCATTATGAACTGTCAGGTTGATCAGGATATCTTGGATAACCATATGGTTCCATTCGGGAAGAAGGAAATGTCTTGTGGATGGACATTCCAGCAAGACAGTGGCTCTAAACATACTTCTGGGCTCCTGAAGCGGTTTTTCAAATTCATAAAATGTGACTTACTTGTAAAAAATACTTGTTATTCTATGCCATTATACCTAACTTTATTGTCTTGTATACAGTGCACTCATTTCGTGCGTGATTTCTATCGAAATGAATGAATTACGTGCCTACAAATTTTTTTAAGCGCTATTGTATATATTATAGAGAAATATAGACAATATAAGAGAATACACAAGAAATATTATGCACAGTCTGGTCTAAATAAACTTGAGAAAGATAGGCGAGAATACGAAGTCGAAACAGACAGAAAAGTATTAACACAGGTAGGCTTAGCTAGAATGAGGGGTTTGAGAAAGATAGTGACAAGACGGAAATTTCGATTTTCCTCAAATATGCTGGAGGGTCTTAAGACATTTTGTGAATATTCAAAAGTTCTGCGTGAGATATTTCAAAATTTTCAATATCTCATGTGGAACTTTCAAATATTCCTAAACCGTTACAAAAACATCTTGTGAACATCTAAATTTCCGTCTTGATGTGATATCCCGTAGATATCCTTACGTTACCTGGATTAGAAAAGAAGGAATAATGTATAATTCAGTTCTTGTTTTATTTAAATAGTAAGAATAATTACCTAAAAGACAATTTTAAACGTTATGTCGCACGCTTGCTTGCTCTAGTATGTTACACAATTAATTTTCTCTAAAATTATTATTCTGTTACACTTCTCAAAACAACAGACCCAACTATACTAAAATAGACTGACGGCACAGTGCCTCTGTTCTAGCTGTGGTTGTTGCCCATTTAAAAGTCTCAACTTGTAAGTTGATTTGAATTATTCGCGCGCCAGCCGTGACCTTCGATGAATCGATACATCGATCGGTCGATTAGTTGCTGCTCACGCCGCAGCGCTGCTCTCAGACGGCTGAGGCATTCGCTCGCGGTGAGCCATGAGGCAGTACTGATCCAGTCCCCCACTGGTAACGTTAACGCTCCGACTTTAGTCTGTGATTTCGGCGAGTTTTTTTGTTGTTAAAAAGCGAAGGCTTCGCGCTCGAGTAGTATTCGCGAGCTACCTGTTCAGCGACGATCAATTCCGACGGAATAAAGTGTGTGTCCGGAAATCTAACCTCGACTTAATTATTTTAAAATCCTTATTCCGACTTAATATTTTTTTCTCGAAAAACCTAATCCCAAGAATCCGACTTATTACGGTGGCCCAGTGTACTAAGGTGAAGACGGAAAAAACTCGTAGGAGCCTGAAAATCGTAAAGAAGAAGGTCTCCTGATCCCTGGAGATATTTTCGCCCGCCGATATCACCTTATCGGATTGTTTTTTTTCTCTCCGCCGATAAATAGAACCAATAACGGTAAGTGCTCAATCATTAAAAAATTTTTATCCTTCGATATGTTTCTGCTCTCCACACTTCTGTAAGTTTTTTCTTCTTCTCTCTTATTTCTGGTCTATTTTCACTCTCTCGGTCCTCTGCTAAGAGGATCTGGGAATTTCTCAGGTTTTTTGTTTTTGTTTTTTACTCTCTCGGTCCTCTGCTAAGAGGATCTGGGAATTTCTCAGTCGTTTACTCTCTCGGTCCTCTGCTAAGAGGATCTGGGAATTTCTCATGTTTTTTACTCTCTCGGTCCTCTGCTAAGAGGATCTGAGAATTTCTCATTCTTTCTACTCTCTCGGTCCTTTGCTAAGAGGATCTGGGAATTTCTCAGTTTTTTTTTTGTTTTTTACTCTCTCGATCCTCTGCTAAGAGGATCTGGGAATTTCTCAGTCGTTTACTCTATCGGTCCTCTGCTAAGAGGATCTGGGAATTTCTCATTTTTTTTACTCTCTCGGTCCTCTGCTAAGAGGATCTGGGAATTTCTCATTCTTTCTACTCTCTCGGTCCTCTGCTGAGAGGATCTGGGAGTTTCTCAGTCTTTTTACACTCTCGGTCCTCTGCTAAGAGGATCTGGGAATTTCTCCCTCTTATCAGGCTTTTCACTCTCTCGGTCCTCTGCTAAGAGGATCTGGGAAATTTATATCTCATTTCTCGGTCCTCTACCAAGAGGATCTGGGATTTCTTCATCTTACTTCTTGGTCCTCTGTCAAGAGGATCGGGCGTTCTTCCCTCTTACTACTTGGTCCTCTGTCAAGAGGATCGGGGATCTGTTGTATTCCTCTCTCGGTCCTCTATCAAGAGGATCTGGGATCCTAGTTGTCCATCATGATGGAATTGGTGACCAAGAAGGAATGGCTTTTTGACTACAGATGGACCAGACCCGAGTGAATCGGCCAAGCCAACATAAACGTTGGACAAACCGCTTTCGTCAAGCCCTTTGCGAGCTACAAGCAAACCCGGGAGCCTACGTTCCCTTGCCCCCTAAACGAAAGAGGAGGAATCGCGGGGATCGCCGGAACCGTGCCAGAGGGCTCACAGCCAATCAACCCACCATCGAAACTGCTCCTGAAACCACCGTCCAGCCAAGTCCTCAGGAAGAGGTTTTCGAGGAGCTCAACCTACCCCAAAAACTCGATCAGGTTCTACCAGACCTGGAGGGATATTCCTCGCCGGCCGAAATTTCCAACTTGGGAAACGAGGAGCTCATTCCTCTCGAGGAAGTGTTGCGGGACCTAGGCGTTGATCTTCCGCCCGAGGAGACGTCCCCGCCACCCTCACAATCACGGAGCCCAGCCGCAGGAACTACAAATATTCAGCCCTTGGGGGAGGAGGACCTATTAGAGCTGCGGGCCTCTCCTATCGACTTCTCGCCCCCGAAACCCAGTCAATTGTCGCCACCAAAATTGGTGTACTTCTTGTCGGCCATACCAAAGCCTCCTCCCAGGACTACCCTTAGGGAGGACCAGCCGTCCGTCCACGAATTCTAGCGAACAAAAAGAAAGGCCAAGGTCTCGCCCTTCTTCACGACGCTCGCCCAGGAAATCGAGGACGTATCCATCACCTCGCAAGCAGCAGGCGCTTGCCCAGATCTATAGACGACCTCCCCAACAGGCCGTTGCTTTAAAAAAGGCTCCCGAACAGAACCCAATCCGGCCAAAGACCTACCGGATGCCCAAACGACTGAAATCCATCATCACTCGTTCCCCGCCGACCAACGCATGTCGAAACCTCTTCGACCCTTAATTATCCTCGGAATACTCGATATTCTTTGTAACTTATAAAATAAATGTTTTTTACTCTTCTTTAAATAATTGTTGAATATTTTCTTTAGCAAGTATACCTTAAAAATATTTAGCCAAATGCGCGCTTCTCTCAAATGTTATTTTCTGTTTCTTACATTTTCTACAAATGCAAATAATTTCACATGTTTTAATTTCTTTAAGCAATAGAATTAATATAGATTGAAAATAAGCATTAAAAATTCAGTATTTTAATTGAAAGGCAATCAAATTGCAAAATTCAAATTCAAAACGTGTATAAAACCTTCATAATTGTATTCTAGTGAAATAATTTTAAGTTTCAGTTGTTTAAAATTTAATGATTTGACATCGCAAGTGTTCGAAATTGAAAATATAAAGGCGTTGAAAGTTTTCAGAATCAAACCTACAAGATGGCATGGTTTCAAAGTTGCGTTGTTCAAAATGTAAATATTCAAAATTAAAATGAATAGATAATAGTAATTAAACATTGTTCAGAGTTCTTGGGTCCATTATAATGGTTTTCGCTGAACTAAGAAAAAAAGGTCGTAATAAATAAAAAGTATATCTCGTAACGCGTTTTTGTGCTTATTTTTACCACTCCCTCCCTCTAACGCTTTTTTGATAGTAAGTTTATGTAACTTTTACATTGGTTTAACGCTAAAGCTGACACCCCACCTTATAAAGGCACTACATAATAATTGAACACCCCCACATTACTAATAAACAAATTTTTTAAATCATTATACTCGTAACTTCAATAAAACAATGAAAAATCTATAAGAATATTTTTTTAGTTCATGTGTGGTGTCCCTCTTTTTAGAAAATGTTTACGGAATTTTGTTCCAAGTTCAGTCTTGCTGACTCTCAATCAAAATTTAATTACAATTTTAAACTTTCAGAACCTTCAATTTAGTGTACGGAAATACTACTGAATTCTTGGGATTGACTGGAACTAAATTCGTATCACATGAAAATATACTTGACAATGGATCAAAAGACCCATCTCGAAAGTGCTACTGTGATAACGTGGTGTGTCAACCTAGTGGAGCCTTCAATGTTTCTTTGTGTAAATTCGGAGCACCCGCCTTCATTAGTTTACCACACTTTTATTTAGGAGACTCGAGTTACAGAGATAGTATCGACGGAATGTTTCCCGAACAGGAGAAGCATGAAACGTATGTAGTACTCGACCCGGTAAGTATGATCGTTTTCTAAGTATAAATCAGCCCATTAAGGAATAGCATTCCGATTCCATGATCTATATTATTCCTTTGTGAATCAGCGCTATGCATCTCGATCAAAGACGGCGATCTCGAATTTTATAAGGTCATAGCAGAAAATTTCTTCCAAAAATCTCAAGCCTGGCGCGCTACTTGTCCTATCTCTTCTCTCTCAGATTTTCCATTGCTTACGATTGGAGTAGATTAGTTTTATTCATTTTTTTAATGAAATTACTTTTTATATGACAGTGCCCTCTCCAGAAAGCGCCTTTATAGCTGAGTGCCTTCGGCTTCCACCAGCTCTAAATTCGGTAAAAGCCTTCAGCGTGGCATTAATTTCGCATGCGCAAGACGACGCGACGTTCAAATAATCCGCCAATGCGCCTCAAGTATTTTTTCCGACAAACCCTGGGAGCGCAACCTAACCTAGTTAGCGCTTTCTGATGATCGCAATGCCGTGCACCAGGCGCTTCGTGAGAGACTGCTGTAGTACATCCTGCGCTAAGGCGTAGAAGCGGACTGATTTGAGATGGATGCAACAAGCCCGACAATCACACGAGTCTCAATCAGTTTATACCGTGTAATGCACACGTTACTTTTGCAACATTCGAGCGAGAACGGTTTATCGCTACCACTTTTCTCAATTTCGGCCCAAAGCTTTAACTGTTTTGACAAAGAAATGTTTCAAGTCCGTGGTTTTAACGTTCATAGATTAGGAGCGCGTTCTGACAGAATGAAGGTAAGGTTATAAAGTGTTATTTGACTAATTATTCAACTTATTATATAAATGTCAAAATATTGTTTTTAATTATCTTAATAATTAATTTTTAGAAAGCTGTAAATCTCGTCAAAACCAACTTTTTACTATACACTCATCTCCCTTTTCTGCGCCGCCGACTTTCCGCCGGCTTCACGATTGACTGCTTCTGCGCCCCTCCCCCCTCTGAGTGTCCCTTGACGGCCTTGATGCTCGAATAGTCAGTACTGTATCAGAAGTTGTTCACATCTCACCTTTCTCTGCACTACTGCGCCATACTGTGCCGAGTACAGAGAATATTTTCACCGCGTTCCTGTTTGGTCTAGCTTAAATATTTAATAACTCAAAAACTAAAACTTCAACTGATTTTTGGAAAAAGAATTTTAGATTTATTTTTTTAATGTTTAAATATACAGCCATATAATTCCGAACACTTGAGTGTGGGACACATCGGATATGAGGTCCTGAGTCTTGACATGAAAAAACGCGATCGATTTTGTGCCAACAAGATCCGACGTCGGCACAGAATTGGGAGATGAGTGCCTGTTAATTATCTGCTAGACTGCTGTATACCTATAAAAGTGATTATTTATATTTTAAACGTATACAATTTTGTTTATTTTTAAAATATTTTTTCATATCAATCATTTTAATAAACTAATTATTGATAAACTATTTTTTTTATATAAAGGAAAATTAAGAAAAAATAGCTGCAAAGATGTATGTATTTTTGTATGGGGCACAACAAATTAGAGGTACATCTCAGATAGAAAAATGAGCGCAGTGTGCGATGCACGTGCGTCGCAAAGCGTGCGGGTTTTCTCGAACGGCATGCGTGCAGGGGATGACGCAGCTGCATCCTCATGTGCGGGACACGTGCGTCGCACGACGTGAGTGTCACACATGGTGCGTACCTGTGAGGGTATGGTGCGTGCACACATTTATGGTGTTCAGAAGGTATATAAATAATATTTAGATTCAAATTTTTAAATAAAGAGCATGTAATTTATTATGAAAGTATTTTTATTGTAGAAATAAGTACTTAAAGAAAAGTTTTCACACCTTCACACCAGAAATAGGTTATTCATATCCATCTTCATATTTCTTATCGTTTCCCAAAGTTTCAGTGAACAATAAATTTTATTGTGGACACAAATATGCTAATATTGAAGTATAAAATGCCGCGGAATTAAATATCCTTTTTAAACCTCTTTCATAAATCAGGTCCTCATACTGCTGCACGGTACTTCAAGGATTCGACGTTTTAATATCTTCCATTTAATAATCTTTACTCATATTTTCTGCCTTGCAATAAGTTATACAAATTAATTTTTAACTTACATTTGGGGTTTTCGCCTTTGCAAAGATTCATTTTTGTTGATTAAGATCTAATGCCTGCTTGCCTGCTGAACTTCCTGTACCATTGCTTCATTGTCCGAAGAACCTACTGAATATCAGTCTTGTATTTGGTAACTGTAAACAAAAAGTTAATAATCATTATTATTCATTACTCATTGAAAATTCAACTGTCTTGTTAAAATTTCGCCTTGTTGGTTCAAAAATTCCACAATCTGGTTGAAATTAAAACTATTTCATTTCGCTATTTCGGTTGAAAGTCTAATTATATGTTAAAAGTTCAATTCTTTTATTGAAAATTCATCATTTTAGTTGAAAATTCGTCTTTATTGGTAGAAAAATAATATTCTTGGTTGAAAATTGAGCCGCTTGGTTAAAAATTCATCATTTTAGTTGAAAATTCATTCTTTTGCTTGGTAATGTTCAATAATTTGGTTAAAAATTATTCTACATTATTGAAAACTTTCAAAACACGACATTTGAAAAGCTTATTAAATATGTAGAAATTTAAAATTTGTAGTAAATTTGGCACTTTCGAGCAGGGACGGTTAGAAAATAACTACAACAAAATAATTAGTTGGTATACAAAATTTAGATAAAGTACTTTTGGCGTGGCGCGTAGGGTCATTACCGTTTGACTGGCAGTTATAAAAAAAAAATTCAAATTGAAATTGTGCCAAAAATGTCATTTTTTTAAATTGAAATTAATTTCAAATTCAGTTTAGCAGAGTTAAAATTTATAGTTTAAAAATAAATAAAATATATTGCACATGAAGATTCTACAATCATGCATTCCATAATTTTTACTAATTTCTTCATACTAAATATAAATAATAAATAAATAAATAATGATAATTAATTTTAAATAATTCAATCAAACTTTAAATTGAATTAAATTTTTTATACCATTAAGCCGTTTCCCTTTCGGCGAGCCTCTAGGGGTAGGCGTGACACTACCCGATTCGGGTAGTGTTTCTAGGTGGATAGTTTCTTGTAGTAAATAACTACAAGTGTGGGCTCACCACACCCACGACCGCCAACAGCAACGCAGTAGTATTATTCTCGAACGGTCACCCATCCAAGTACTAACCGCGCCCAACACTGCTTAACTTCAGTGATCTGACGGGAACTGGTGTTTCCAGTGTGGTATGGCCGTTGCCAAATTGATTTCAATTAATTGAAGTTAAAGTTAATTAATATATAAATAATAATAAATTATTTTACATCTTACAGGTCACACACACCACATACAATATTATTATATATAATAAATATATATAGATATATGTAATGAATAATTAATTTTAAATAATTAAATTAATGTTTTAATTACAAAAGGAATACAAATTAATAATAAATTATTGCACGTTTTACTAATCACACAAATCACATACATTATTATTAGTTTTTTTTCAAACTTGTTTCCGGGTGAACCCCTTTTTCCATCATAGCCACGGACTAAGTCAAATGACTGATGAGATGAGGATGTTATAAGTTTATTTAATACGGTGTTCGAAATCTTTTGCGATGATATTGTATGTATAAAATTAGGAGCAACAACCATCAATAATGGGCTCGATGGATTCGTTTGTATCTCCACATAATCGGCACCGATCAACCACGTCTTGACGTTATGTTTTTTTTTAAATCTTGTTCTCGGGTGAACCCGGTTTTTCATCATAGCCACGGATTAAGTCAAGTGACTGATGAGATAAGGATGTTATAAGTTTATTTAATACGATGTTCGATTTTTTTGCGATGACGTTTTAGGTATAAAATTAGGAGCATGATGTAGTTTGGAGTTCATCTTTTACCGCTGTTATCCTTATACAGCGGCCGCGAGCGTTGGAGGTGACAACAGTCGCCTCTGCATGCTTTCTTAGAGCTATTATTTTTGTTTACAAACTCATTCTCTGGTGAACCTGGTTTTTCCTCATAGCAACGGACTAAATCAAGTGACTGATGAGATGAGGATGTTATCAGTTATCTTAATACGTTGTTTGAAATCATTTGCGATGATGTTGCAGGTACAAAATTAGGAACATGGTGTAGTTTGCAGTTTGTCTTTTACCGCTCTTGTACTTATACAGGGACCGCGAGTGTTGGAGATGACAACAGTTGCCTCAGGATGCTTTCTTAGAGCTACCATGTATCACTCCATATGTTTTTAGTTATGCTTCCTGATGGTCTAGGAAGTTTCTTACAATGCGACAGGTGTTTAATAAAACTGCCTTCTGAGCTGCTGCCAGTACCCTACTGGATCCTAAATGGTTAAGATGTTCAGCGCACCTTACGTGCACATTACCTTTTGCTGAAATCACAAGCAACGTCGATGATGTAGACTCTTCCACCTTTTTTTCTCGCATCACGATGTCGGGTCGGTTGCCTGGGATGTAATGATCCGTCTGGATAGTAACATCCCAATATAAGATGTAATCTTCGTTTTCTAAAACGGGCATTGGAATGTATCCATAGAAATGCATTCATTCTGTTAAGTGTCCTAGGTGTAGGGCAAGTTGTTGATGTGTAATGCCCGCCACATCATTATGTCTGTGCGTTGGTATCTCCACATAATCGGCACCGGCCAACCACGTCTTGACGTAACACATGTTTGCGATAATTTCTGGTGCTGAAAACCCTGTCCTGAATCGCAATGACGAATCCTTCCGTTTCTGGATAAAGGACGCCCTCCCTCAGCCAAATAATGGATGCCTCACTTCACGTATTATTGTCTTTCTGCGGCCTTCTAGGGAGGCTGCCGAATGGCAGAGTGGGTGAGGATCACTTTGCCTGAACAACAAAGTAGGACGACATTTACTGTGCGATAAGTACGCCTGGCACCTGAGAGGTATAATTTCATAACGTTGGTAACAACACAAAAGGCTTTGTAGCTTGAGTGCCAGGGGTGGTACCTCGCGCCCCCCCCCCCCCCGCCCACATAACATCTAACTAACTACCCTTTCAATCGCCGAATTACTGTGGTGCATTCGTTGCTTCGTCATTTCTACGCGGATGGTTCAATCTGAGTATTTTAGCGAAGTCAGTCCTAGGCTTTTCTGCATTATCGTATGCTGAATACCATTCGATTCGAGAATACCCATATATATATATAATTAAAAAAAAAAGTTAAACCACCACCGCAGGGTACCACTAAGAGCAACTGCCATCTAAAAAGAAAATGTCAATAGCCCCCAGTAGAACCGCGGTAAAATACATCTATGGCCACGTCTCACATCCGTGAGATGGGTGGTCACAGGGCACGACGAAATCACAACGACAGGCTGGCGAAACCCTCGTGTGTCTTGAGGACACGAAGCGACCCAAGGATGACAGCTTTCTGCATCCATCTCGTAAGTGCCTTGGCATATTTTTGGCACGCGGGTATGGCTTTAAGGTTAACCCCTTAAGTATCCAGAGATAGCCACAAAAATAAATGAGCCGAATCTAGCAGACCAAAAACGCTCAATATCTGTAAACAGATTGCTTTCGTCTGATGAAATAGCTGGCTTCAAAATGGAAGTGGGAAAACAGTTTACAATTGATGAATTCCCTTTGGAGGATGCGTACAACGAAGACCTGATTGAAATTGAAGGCATAGGTGATAGGGATAATGGACATCAAGTACCGGATCCACTAGAATATCATCCGGACATTAATAACGTTGATAAAACAGCGAGATCCCAGAACAACAATAGCACCTTAAAAGGAATTTTGGTTATGCTTTACTAGAGTTCAGACACGTAGAACCAATATAAAGGCATTCTCTGCCCAAGATGAACATCACAAAAGATCTGCGTGCACTAATGGGACACCTGAGCAGCAAAGTTTCACCTATGCATTTGAGCGCAACACTAACTGCGTTAGAGATGCAAAGTTTGGTGTATTGTGCAGCTCTAGCAGCCCTTAGAACGTCGGGCCACAGAATTAGGTCTACAAATGCAATCTTTGCCCAAGCAAGGGATCGAGATCCACCATGG